>VZSF01003149.1:127868-147266 GCA_013398295.1 Chionis minor | reverse complement strand
CGTTCGGGGGGTGCTGGGTGGCGGGGAGCATCACGGGCACGGGGCTCCTCGGCGTCATTATGGGCAAGAGTGAACGCCGCTGCTTCCCAACCCATGGCTCCTCTGCAGAGCTGCGTCCCTGTTTCCCCCTGCCCCGGGGTGCCACAGCTCTGGCAAACGGAACAAAACCTGGGCTGGAGTGTGCCGGCGGACAGCCGGTGACCGCCATGGTGGTGGCACTCAGCCATCTGTGGATCGTACCGTCAGAGCGAGCGCTGCCATCGCTAAGCCCGCCCTCGTTAGCGCAGGGCATGGAGTCCTTTATTCCGTCCCCAAATCCAGCGTACCCCCGCCATAGGCTGTGAGTGCCCGTGGTTCCAGAGGAAGCAGCCCCGTTCACTCTTGCCCATAATGACGCTGAGGAGCCCCATGCCTGTGCAGCTCCCCGCCACTCAGTACCCCTGAACGCAGACCAGCATGTGCCCCCGGTGCTCACCACCTTCCCACCTTCCCGTCTTCTTCCGCCCCGGCTCCTGCCTTGAAGCACAAGGATTTGAGGATTTTTGGGGCAGTTTTGCTTCTTCTCAGGGCCTTTCCGGCAATCCAGGCATCTGGGGCTTTGGGTGTGCGGGAGGAGAGCTGAAAGCCAGGAGCCGTTTCGGGACACTGGGTATCTCCGAATGTGGGGAGGTGCTCCAGTCACCACTTCTGATCCAGCAAATGCCGAAGGCTGAGAAATTAAAATTAAAATAATAGCTAGATATGCTTTCAGGAGAGCGATTCCTCTGTGTAATTATAACACGTATTATCCTCCCTGTGAAAATACATTATATTGAATAAATTCCCTCTTTGAGCAGGGCTATTCACACTATTCATTTGTTTCAGTTCAAACATTTTTAGCTCATATATCTAGGAGGTTCTTGTGCAGCTTTGTACGTTCTCTGCAGCTTATTTATCTGCTTTCTGTGTTGCAATATAGGCCACTGATAAGAATAAAACCATTATAGATTTGTGAACAGCACTTAGATTTTTCAAAGATAATTTAATCAAAGCTATTAGTAAGTCGGGAAGAAAGATTGCTTTTTATTCAGCACAAAAAACCCAGGAGCCCTCATTCTTCTCAGAAAACGTTTTAACCACCTGAAGTCACTCACAAGGACTTGAAAGTGTGACGGCATTTTCGCTGGGGAAGAGATCCGTCTTGAAACAGCGGACTTCAAAAGGTGGGTGTTTTGGCACTGCCTTCAAGAAGATACTATTAAGCAGTTCTGACCTCCCCATTTACCTCCTTGGGTGTCTGGGGTTTTTTTAAGACCTTACAGAGGAGAAACACTTTTGTGATTCAAGGAACCCGTGAGTACTTTGCCGGCACATAAATTTCACCCAGCAATGTTGGGAACACAAGGAGAGCCTTAATCTGCTAATGAATGAGCTCTGCAAAGTGAGACCGGGCTCCGCTTCCACGTCCAGAGGGATTGAATTGCAAAAAGGAAGCGGGAGCCCTCGCTGCTGGAGGAGAGAGATTTTTAAAAGTCCTTCTGCTCTAGCACAAATAAATAATGCATGGGCCAGATCCGGGGTGGTGGCGGGGAAGTCCTTCCTCTGCGGCAATGGGGAGCCCACCCGAAGTTTTCCATGCTGGCTGCTCACCATCGCAATCCCAAAGCGGAGATAGACGGGATCGTAACCGCTGATCTTTAAGATGACGGTGTCCCTTTAATTTAATATCATTATTTTTGACCGGCGCTAGCAATCCGGAGCTCTGAGCGTTTTCATCTCTCATCCTGACAAATGCACGCTGTAATTCTTTGACCAAAATGTCAGTCTGCTCTGGAAATGACTGGCCCTCAGAATGAGAAAGATTTCCAGGGGATTAAAACCGGGCCATTACTCTCCGCTTTAAATGCATTCAAGGCTCTGAAAGCCGTAGCTGCTTTCGTTCCTTTTGTACGAAAAGTTATTGACTTATCAAGGTTAAAATACATTCAGTATGGCCCAATAAAACAGGGATATCTCCGCATTCGTGCTGTCATTTGCAGGTCCGTTTTCATGGCAACAGGGCTCTTTTCTGCACATTAAACGGTTCAGTTGTGCAAAGTTCAGACATTACATAAACAGAGAGGTAACAACAACAAAAAAAAAAAAATCAATGAGCTCATAGGCATGGAAAAAGGAGATAGCATTGATCGGGGCCAGCATCGATATTCGGGATTGCTGCCTCCTGCCCCGCTCACAGCCCTCCTGTGTTGGCAACAGGGACACAAAGAGATGCTGAAGGACACGGTGAGGGGACGGCGCCTTCGCCCCCCCCTTCCCAGCTCCTGCCTGTAATTAATATCACCCAGGCACAGTGAGGGACAGAGGGGCTGTTCACCCGCTGGGCTGCGGGTTTATTGGTGCTAACGAAGGTGTGGGTGTGCAGGTGGGCACTTCCTGCGGCTGGTTTTTGGCTAACAACCCCGGGGCCCCATTCCGTGGCAAATCCCAGGAGGTTTTCTGTAGATCCTGGCTGTTTCCAAATATGGCTCCCCAAGGGGCACCACCAGGATAGGGGATCTGGAGACAGGGTCAGCCATGCGGGACATGAACACAGTGGGCACTGAGTGCCTTCGTGGTGCCCCTGGCACCGTGCTGGGTTGGCTCTGGTAGCACCTGGCTGTGGAGGATGGCGGTGGGGTGGGGGGGTATTTGGGCGAGTGACTTTGATGCTGATGGGAGATGTCAAGCTTTTTGCTTCCCAGTCAAGGGGATGAGAGAGATTCCGGCGTTAAAACGCTTGTTAGAAGAGAGACACCAACATCTGTTGGGAAAGCAAATGGAGAGCCGGAGTGAGACGGCCATGGGCAGCCAGGCGTAAAGGAGGAGGAGGAAGAAGGAAGGCAGGAGCAGGGGTGTCTCCAAGCTGCTGCCGTGGCATGGATCTGCTGCCCCTCACCCCCTAGCAGCACAAGGGCTCGCTCCTGGATCCCAGATCTCACCACTGTGAGAACAGTTTGCCTACCAGAAGCCCGAGGCAAGAAGCTGGTCCCGTACAGTCCCTTGTCAGGGTCCCCAGGGCAAGAAGTGCCCTGAGGGCTGGGGCCAGCCCTGGAGAGCCAGAGCCAGGGGGCACGGAGGGCAAGCAGCTGGTCTGGGCATGGAAAACTCCTGTATGGGCAAGGACCCCTGTCCAGGAGCATCTTCCTCACTGTCCTCCTGGGTGCTGCTGCCATGGGAGGTGACAGAGGTGCGGGGCTGGACAGTATTTGGCGTACCTTGGGTGCTGCAGGGGTCAGAAAGGCAGAAGAGAAGCTCCTGTGCTCTGGGCTTGCTTTTTTTTTTTTTTTTTTTTTTTTTTTTTTTTCCCCCCTCCTGGTTTATTTATAGATTCAGCAAGTTACTCAGCTGAAACAAATCTCTGTTTCAGTCAGGTCCTGGGGCCAGCGGCAGTCTGCATTATCTCACAGGCAGCCATACATTAGGCAGCACGATTTCTATGGGGGCATCACACAAACAACCTGGTGTTTGCAGGCTGCAGGAGGAAGGGGTTTGTCTTGGCAGGGTGACGGTCCTCAGGGTGCGGGTGGTGACACGAGGGCCACCCTAAGGGGAAGCTGGGACCGACCCTCCATGGCGGGGGGGGATAACCATGCAGGGCTTGGGGTGGGTTGGCCAGGGTGTGAGGGGTCGGAGTGCACCCTGTCCCCCCAACACAGCCTCCAGCCCGCTTGACAGCAGTGCCGGGAGCGAGTTCTTGCTGTCAGCCGGAATCTATTTTTATTCCCTGCTTAAAAATATCCCAGTCCGGGTCACTGGCACATGATGGATCATTGCTCCTGTGACTTCCCCCAGGGTCTTCCCAGCTCTGAAACGGAGAGCAGAATTGGGCTTCCCGCGAGACACACACCCCCACACCGTGAAAGCATGGAGGGGACATCACAGCACCCACGCTGAGTGGGTGCAAGAAGCATTCCTGTGCTCCTGGGACCATCGCAGCAACCCGGAGCGTGCCCCGGCATGGCCCCAGGCCAGGTCAGCATCCCAGCGGTGGCCGCAGAGCATCCCCGGGTCCCTGCATCCTTGCTCTCTGCTGTCCCTCCACTCAGTCCCCTGCCAGCGACAGAGCAGATTCTGTACCTTTTTCTTTCCTCCCCATTTGTATTTTGTGAAAAATTCAACCTTGCTCAAAAGCTTGGGCAAAAGCCCTTGTGAGCAGGGATGGGAGCACAAGGGAGAACAGATTCCAGCCTGCGGTGCATTTTCTAGCCTTATTAGTCACCAGCCTCTGATGCCATGAGAGATACGGGGCTGACTGACAGGTGATTTGGTTTTATCTCACCTGGGAATGTTTCATATCCGGCACAGGGCCGTTTCGCAGCCTCTTTGTGCGGGAGCACTCAGCAGCGTCGCTGGGCAGAGGCGCAGCCGGGGAGGGTCCGGGGGATCCCCACACCTCCAGCTGTGGAGATGACCCATGGTGGGCAGTGCCCCGGCCATCGCAGGGCAGCAAATGCACTGCTCCCAGGGAGGGGTCGGCGGTCACGGCCACCTCCAGCTGGGTCCTGTCCCCCTCTCCCATGGACATCGCCTGCTCTCTGATGGTCCCAGGACACCTTTCAGCCCGCAGAGATCCACGGAGCCCGAGGTGCCTCCTCCTTTGGCAAGGGGTCAGAGCCCCGTCACAGGGGATTCACCAGCTCCTTCGCTGAAACCTTTTGGCTTTGTGAGCAACTGGTTCCTGGAAAACAGAGATGATCAGGGCCGGGTGTGATGCTGCTTCTGGGTTTATTCCTTGCGTGTGGTGTTATGTACCTCTCTCCTGCACAGATTTTTTTATTTCCCTCCCATTGCTCTGCAACTTGTTTCCTTCTCTCCCAAATGACTCAATTACGCCCCTTAATTGCATTTACGGAGCACTGCTGGCGTGTGCTCTCAGCCTGGACTACAGGGTGGTCCCTGCCAAGGGGGGCAGCCTGGGGGGAGCACGTGTTTGTGGGCAGCTGGGCTGGAAGCTGGGCTCCGGCAGTGAAATCACAGCGAGATGGAGACTCCCGGGAGATCTTCACCTTTAACTTATTTGCTTCTTTCCCCTCCAAATCTGCTGACACTTGGAAAAGGGGAATCATTGCAATTTGCTTGTTTCAGCAAGTTCCCCCTCTCCCCTGGGCCGCTCCTGGCTCGGCACGGCTCTGCCAGGCTGTCAGTGGCCCTGGCATGGTGGAGGGCACTGACTGGGAAGGAGTTGAACGATTCCTAAGCCCACCGTGGCAGGACAGCCTGATGCCTGTGGCGCTGAGCAACGCCTGGTGGCTCCAAGTGATGCCACATTGTGGGACCGGAGCCCCCATGCACCCCATCGGCAGCAGTGCCGGGCTGCCCAGAAAGCCAGCACAATCCCTCAGCCTTTCAGCTAGGGAAGCACCCGATTCAATCCTTCTGACAGTCAAGAATTTAAAATGATTTATTAAAAATGTATAAAGCCCGGTTGTTGGTGTCGCTGCTCTGATAAGAGCATCGTCTCCTGCGCCGCTCCCGTGGCAGGCGCGCTCAGCTCGGGTTTATGTTCCCCTCACTCAAACGGCTCCCGTCGTGGCACCCGCGCCGGGAGGGGGGGGAAGGATCCCCCCACTCTGCATATTAATTTTCGTGAGACTGCCGCAGGCAAACACATTCAGACTTCAGGAGGCATTACAGCTGAGCTGCGACCTCCGGGAAAGCAGCGTCGTGCCACAGCTGGGTGAGCACGGCGCCAGCAAACTGATGGGCAGGAGCCCCCTGCCCACACCCCTGCCCGTCCCTGTGGCTCTGCCCCTCTGCCCCATCTCCTCCTGGGAGCCAGGGGGGTCCCTTCCCCGGGGGGTCCCTTCCCGAGGAGCTGGGCTGGATGACCTGCAATGCACGGGGAAGATTAAAGGAGACATATACAGTGTAGGAGAGGCTCTGTCCCTGTGCGATGTATTCCAGCCCATCACCATAAATGCAGTTATGGCGGTTCAGCCGTAGAGCCCAGGATGGAGGGAGGCAGGGACACCAGCTGCCCCAGCATGGCAGAGGTCAGCGGGGCCAGGCGTGGGAGCAGTGAGGGGCCAGGGCTGATCCGTGGCTCCGCTGCCTCCTTGGATTTTCCCAATGATGTTTATTAGGGAGCTCTGACTCCTGGGAGGATTTATTAGGGCAGAATTGGAAACAAAGCAAAAGGAGTGGGAAACCTCCTGCATTTGGCTGGGAGCCCTTAGGGGAGGGCTGGGGGTGCTGTGGCCGTGCTGGGGGGTGTCCCCTGCCCCGTAGCCCCTGTCCCTCGCCTGCAGGAGCTTCCCCCAAAGATGCGCCAGTTTGGATCATGGGAGCTCTGTCCCTGCTTTGGTGTGGACTCCCTGGGTGCCAGGGACAATGTGACACAGATGCCGAGGGCACTGCTGAGCCGTGGGACTGAAATGCTTGTCCCATCCCTGTGGGATGCTGTCTGTCCCCACTCAGGGTCCCGGCAGGACCATGCAGGCATGAGGCTGCGACAGCCCTGGGGAGGCACAGCGATAGTGATTGAAATCAATATTTTTGCAGGAGAGAAATGAAAAGCCTCATCACGGCCATCAGCTGGAACATTGCAGGGGGAAAGAGAAATCAGACGTCTCAGCCGGCAGTGCCACGGCTCTGCCATCCATCCGCGCCGTCCCAGCACCGGGCTCTGCTTCCTTTGCTGTCACTGCTACCTGGCACCGAAACCTGCTCACGTCCTCAGCAGGGTGTTCCCAAGCCTATTGCCTCCAAGACAAATAATTGATTTAAATTGGGATTTTTCTCTTATTTTTTCAAAAGCCATTTTCTCCTTGGCACCTTGCTTTTCTCTGACAGCCCAGCCAGCAGCACCCAGTGTCCCCAGCCCTGCCCAGGCTGCGATTGCCCCCATGGACCATCTTCACCCCCATGAGCCTCAGTGGGGCTGAGGAGGAGGAAGCCGAGCCTCCATGACCGAGACAGCACATCTGTCACCACCGGTGCCACTTCGCCTTTGTGTGCCACCGAGACTGTGCAAATCGGGGACTGTGTGCCCCTGAGCCGGGCTCCGCGCAGAGCTGGCCCTGAAACCCCTCCTGGAAAAGCCACAGCCCGCAAGGGCAAGAGCCTTGTTGTTCCAGGATTACTTGATACAGCTTGCTGGAGCTGAGAGCCTGGCGGGACTCCCAGCTGGGGGCTGCCAAGCCCGGTGGATTGGCAGGACCACCCCACCTCTGGCGGCACCCCATTCCAGCACCCCGCTCCCAGCATCCAGCAGCCTGGCCGAGCCCCTCCCTCCACTTTATGAGGCCAATTATCACTTGGAAACTAGCACGATGCCCAGGTGTATGGTCCCAATTAGGCTTCTCTTAAAAACAATTTAAACACCATTATGAGTTTTCCGTTTTGGAGCAGGTTACCACCACCAGCCACCTCCCAGGGATGGCTGCCTTCCCATGCCGGGGAGAGAGCAGGACACCTCAGGGCTGGGTGCCGGTGGTGCTGCTGGAGCCCGTGGCTTCTCTTGCTCGGGGGAAACTGGTCCTGACCCCACACCATCACCCTGGGGTGGCTTCCCACCCTTGAGTCCCCACCGTGGCACCGACCATTGTAGATATAATGGTGCTGAGCACCGGGGTGGTGCCCTGCTTTGGGCTGTCCTGGGGCAGCAGGTCTCATGGGGTGATGGGAGCCGGAGCCGGTGCCGGGCACTGAGTGTGCAGGGAGGGCACTGGGGCCACACTGGGACACTCGCAGCGGGCTGACGGGCACGACAGTGAGCTGGAAGGCTTGGCTCCTATCTCATCCCATGGCAGAGGGAATAGGGAGGAGGTAGCGATGCCAGACTGTGCTGGGCATCACTGGGAGCTGGGGGGGTTGGGAGGGAGGCTGGGGGACCACATGGTGTCGCGCACAGCTGAGCTTTCCGAGTGCTGGTGGGTGTCCTCACTGCCGGCCGCAGGGCTTTGATCCGTATGGCAAAAGAGCAAAGGCATCCGCCTTTGTGCGCCAGGAGGCTTTGAAGTCTCCCAAAACAGAGCAGGGGGCACAGGAGGGGTGGCTGCCCCTTCCCTGCCGGCCCAGCCACGCTTTCTCTCCCTTTTTATTTCCTTGTTCCCAATTAGGAGCCACCTCCGGCTCGTGCAATAAAATCTGCAAACTTTCCCAGGGAGCCCCAGACAGAGTGCCAGGGGCCGTGCCGGGGGTCATGCTGCACAGGACCCCCCGGGGGTCCCGGTACGCTCCCTCCCACCCTCCAAGACCACACTGACCCATTTCCCCCGGCACAGGACACCCAATTTGTGGTCGGTCCATCCCCAAGGGACCTCACACCCGCTCCAGGTGACAGCAGGCAGGTCCCTGCCCAGGCGGGTGACAGTAATTAGCTCTGTCCCTAATTCTCAGCCCGTTTTATTTTTTCCCTTCCAAAGGCAGGAGAAAAGAGAAGCTCTTTTCCAACCGCCTCCTCCCCCTTTTTCCTTCTCGGTGGCCTCGCTCCACCCCGGGAGGCTGAGCGGAGCCCAGAGGGTACGTGTGAGCTTGTGTTTTTGTGAGAAAAATGCGCATTGATCATTTCTGGGAATCAGACTGTGTTTTTTACTCTGAAGCATCCATTATACACAGCTGCTTAATTGACGAGCGCTGCCTAGTCACCTCGGATGCCGGAGTAAAACAGCCTAAAAGCTCCAGCGCAGAGGAAGTCCGTGCTTTATAAATTGATTCAGTGGGAGAGAGAGGGAGCGAGCGAAAAAAAGCATTAATTACAGATGCTTCTGTGGGCACTGTTTTATGGCAGCGAGACCAGGATGTGGGCAATTCTCCTAAATGTGCTGATTAGACAGCACTTCATGTCTCGGAGCACATTAAATGGGCTCTGTAAAGCTATTAAAGATGCAGCGCCATAAAGAACTGACGAGAGCGAGCAGCAGCGGCGCAGCCCGGGGCTCCTGCCCAGCTCGGCAGCAACAAGTCACCGATGAGGCTGGCCAAGCTGTGTGGGTGCCAGAGCTGGGGTGAGCTAGGGTGGTGGGGACCGATGCTCTTTCCCAGGTTTCCATCCCTGCCGACCCCAATGGAGCCCCCTCCCCAGACCCTGCTGGTCTGGGGGCTGCCTGTGCCCCCCATGCAGCCCTGCAGCTCCCATCGGGTTCCATCCCTACCCTGAGCCCCCTGGATCCCTGCTCCAGACAGTCCTTCTTCCCCAAAAACTGGCTGGGGCTGGGGTGGTCCCTCTACCCTGCCAGGAGGGCAGGGACCCCAGCCCTGTGATGGAGGGGTTCAGGTGGAGCTGTGGGAAGCAGGAGCCAGCGCTGCTCCACCATCACCTGGGCACTGGGGAGACGGGGCTGCTTCTCCCCAGGCTGCTTCTGCCTGCCTTGGAGTTGGGAGCGCAAGGGCAGATCTGGAGAGGTTTGCTGCCAGCCCAGGGGAGGTCACCCGGGACACAGGAGAGGCACAGGGGACAGCATACTGGATCCCTGCCACTGTCTGTCCCAACGCCCTCTCTGACAGTCCCCATCCCTGAAGAGACTCATTCTGCTGTCAGGCACTGAGATTGAGCCTGGATGCACCATCCTGGCTCCCTCTGGATCCCTCCTGGTGTAAGCCAATGTCATGGGAGCACCATGGTCATGCTGGCTATCAGCAGCCCTTGGAGCATCCCGGGAGCATCCTTTGGAGCATCCCTGGAGCAGCCCTGGAGCCACGTTCCTCCCCTGCTGCCTGATGCTCCTGTGGTTGGAGACTCCTGCTCTCTGGAGGACAGCAGCCCCTGAGCCCACGTGGGGTAAAGCCGTGGGAGCTTTGGGCATCGCTCCATCTTCACCCACAGTCTCTGGGCCACTCCAGTGCAGGCGGGAACCGGCAAGGAAGGAAAGGAGCCGCCTGGCCCCGTGGCTCCAGGATCCGTGCCCAGCAGGCGAACGTGACCCCTCTGTGCGGTGGTTGCGGGGCTGGCCGGGCGTGCGATGTTAACACAGCCCCACCACGCAATCGCGCCGGCAAATCAATTTGTCAGGACGCAGCTCACCAATTAGCGTTTGCTGGGATTATTACTCATTTGCGCACTGCAGATTTCAGGGAATTAATCAGGGGCTCTCCGGGTAGTCAGGACAGCCAGGGCGGGAAGGGCGATGCCAGCACCTGGCACAACGGGCATTGCCAACAGTGCCTGGAGCCATGCCGGAGGCACCCGGTGCTCTCCCTGTGCCCTGGGGGAATTTGGCCCATCAGAGGGACCCTTGGAGGACACCCTAATATAACAGCAATCCCACCCCCCAGAGTCACACATCCCCACCTGCACCACAGCGGGGCCGGATCCTGGACACCTCCAGGTGCCAGGAGAGCGGTGGGACTGGTGGGACATGGAGCGGAAAGAAGTGAGCCTAAGGCAAAGTGACATTCCCATGCTGCCCCAGGAGCTGATGCTGAATGGTGTCACCCACCCCGCCACCCAGTTCGGGGAGCAAGCATGGCCCCGGCATGGATCCAGCAGCACCAAGGGAGGTGGGTGCTGGTGCCGGCGCCGGGGGCTTTCGGCAGCAGATGTGCTCTCCCGGGCGGGAGCGTGAGCTGAGCCATGCACGTGTGAGCAAACAGGACAGGAATTCACAATCAAGGCTATTAAATAAAAAAGCGCTGAGCCGTGCTGCTCATCGATGCAGGGGGGTGGGAGCGGTCCCATGGGACCCCCTGGGTTCCCACTCCCCAGCGCAGGGGCACGGGTGTCCCCCTGCCTCGGGACAGGCACCCATCCCCAGCCCTGCCCGGGGGGATGCTGGATTCTGGAACCCCAGGGGGAGACCCCAGCCCTGTGTCCAGCTTCTGTCCCAGCTGGGGGTCCCTGGGCTGTCTGGCCTCGTCTGCTGGCGAGAGGCGCGCGGTGTGCGCAGCGTGCGCGGTGCGAGTGGTGTACGCGGTGTGAGCGGTGTGCGCGGTGCGAGCGGTGCACGTGGTGTGAGTGGCGCGCTCCAGCCCGCCCAGACCTCTGACGGATAATCGATTTCCCCGAGTCGGGGAGCGACACACTGTCCAAATGCATCAAGCTTTAAATGCCAACTTTCCTAATGCGATTTTACAATCTCCTGTAATTGAGTCGCAGTGAAACTTCCCCGTTTCCCCAGCAATAGGCAGGGGGGGGATGGATTCAGCCCTGCCCGGCCTCCTACAGCCTCCCCTGCCGTCGCAGGGCCGTGCGGATCATGCTTGCATCCTGCCCTGAAGATCACGCCGTGCTCTCCACTGTGGTCAACACCACTGTGGGATGAGCCCTGGCCTCGGGGTGCCCTGAGGTCCGCTGGGGTGCCAGCAGCCGCCCTCTGCCAGCACACGGCTCCCAGGACGGATGCACATCTGCCCTGAAATATGGCCACGCCAACGCACAGCTGCCCCGATGCACAGCTGGATGGATGCCCAGCCACCCCGATGCACAGCACCCAACTCCATCTCCCTGGAGTCCACGCAGCGGGGTTAGCACACCCCTGCTTTCCCTATGAGAGCTGGCCTGGAGCAGCCCCTAGGAATTACAAATGAAGCCCCCAGCGGAGCAGTGCCACCTCGGGACAGGATATTTTGGGTTCCACAATGTCTCCCAGGGCCCAGCAGGACGGTGCAGAGCCCGTCACTGGCTGATGGTGCTGAGACCCCAACACCTTTTTGGTGGGACCATGAGCCCTGGCCGCCCCCCATCCCCACACAAGCCCCAGGCTGGGGGCTGGGGGGCTGCTGGGGGGTCCAGCACATCCATGGGGCTGGAGCTGTGCTGCTGGGAGCCCCAGCGCTGCTCAAGGTTAGCGCCAGCAATTAAGGGCTGGGATTTGGATGCAGCAAACTACTCCAGCTAATTACAGGTTTAAAAGGAAAATGATTGGAGAGAGGATTGTTTGCAAAATTGGGGCACGGAGGAGGAGCGGGCGCTCTGCTCTGCTCTGCTCTGCTCTGGAGGTTGCCAGCCTTAACCCGGCTGGCCGAGCTATCACAGCTGCACATCTGGGGACAGCACATCTGGGGATGGCACATCTGGATGACCGTGGCAGGGCTGGCGATGGCCTGATGGCCCCAAGGGACTGGGCTGTCAGGTCAGGGAGCCCCAAGGGGTGCAGGGTGACCACCAGACCTAGGGGAGCTCCTTGGAGGGTGCTGGGTGCCCCCCGGACCCGGGATAGGTGTCCCAGGTGCCCGACGCGTGGGCAGAGTGGGGCAGCCTGGCTGCTGGGTGATCTCCAACTTACCCCCCCCAAAAAAAACCACACAAACAGGCAGAAATGCCAGGGTGCTGAATTGATTCATTTAATTTTCCCTTCTCATTTGATCAAGAGCAGGGTGACATTTGGCAAAAGTTGCTGATGAGGGATTGAATGATTAATTGTCATGACAACCATTCCTGGTTAATGACAGGGATGAGATTGTGCCGGCATAAAAGACGGAGAGTGGCCTTGAGTGGCGCGGTGCTAAATTACCAGGCATGTCACTGTTTGTGCTTTTGGTAAAACGTGGCCATGCGTTTCTAATGAGAGGTTAACTGTGTCCCCAAAGTAATTACAACTGATTGAAGAGGTAGTTAGTAATTAGAGGATTAACTGTAATGAGTCTCACCTGCAGCGGTTGCCATAGTTACAGTATTTTAGATGATCGGAGTTAAAATAGGACGGAGGACGTGGTGCTGGGAGAGGTGGCTCTGCCCCCTGGGGCTCGATGGGGCATCGTGGGGCCCTGGGGGGTGCTTGGGTGGGCTGGGTGCCCCTCTCCCTGCACCCACCACCCCATGGCATGGGGTGCCCTATGGCCAGATCCCCCAGCAGCCCCATGTTGCTTTGGCCGGGCTGTGCACGGACCCCAGGGAGGGCACTGGCAGGGAATCCCCCCCCCCGGCCCCGATCTCCAGGATGCTCAGAGCAGAGCATCACCCGCTGGCACGTGGCACCCTGTGTGCCATGTTGTGCCATGACATGCCATATCTGGGCACGGCATGGCCCCACACCGGGACCGAGCAGCAGGCGGGAACCCAAGGGCTGGCTCTGCCAGCGGGTGATTTCCGAGGGCAGGAAAGTCATTGAAAAAGCTTAAATCTCCAGATTCACAACAGCATGGGCTCAGTCGCTCTGGGAACTGGGAAAGGGAACGGGGACATCCCTGCAGCACCACCAGCAGTGGCATCCTCTGGGGTCCCACACACCTGGACGCACCAAGGGGGCTGCCTCAACTGCCCAAATTGAAGCTGTTTCAACTCTACTTATTCCCCTACTTCCACGGATGACAATTTACAGGACCATGTAAAACCTCCAAGTACAGTATCTTTAATTATTCCATCCATAAATGATAAGCACCATTCATTTCAGGGCTCTCATTATGAATTTATACCCCTGTTTAATGTGCTCACTAACATCAGACATCCCACAGCTCGCAGAGAAATATTGAACAATCCTTTCTGGAAGAGCCGAGCGGATACCACCAGAGCTATTTTGGACTTGGGAAGAGAGATGGGCAAAGTGAGGGGTATTGGGTTTTAAAACGAAGAGTGAACCCATCTCCCTGGGGAGGCAGAGGGACTCTGGGCTGGGATCTGCTGGCAGATGTCTCCTGGGGCTCAAAGCTTTTCATCCGGATGCTCCATAGGTGAAATTCTGCCACTTTTTTTTCCTGGATGCACTGGTGATTGAAAAGGAATTTCATTTTTATATAAGTATAAAAATAGAGCTTCATATTTTTGTATATATACACAACACATCAATGGGAAGGCTTTTGAAAAGGCTTAACTTGGAAAAAAAAAAAAAAACAAAAAGGAAATCCCAAATATTCATGCTTCAGGGCAAACACAAAGAGTTGGTTCGACCTGAAACCATTTTTTTTTTCTGGATGATTTTCCAGTACAAATGTCAGTGTACTCCCAGTGTCAAAGTGCCCCCCCCCCCATGTGGTTTTCCTTTGGGCACTGAAATGCCACCCCCCTTGCTTGCTTTTCCCACAAGGCAGCACACCCTGGGCCAGCTCAGCGTGCATGGCCGTGGCCGTGGTTGTGGCTGTGGCAGTGGTATGGCCACGAGCGCCGGGCAGGGGGGGCATCAGGCTCTCGGTGCTGCCAGACGGCCTTTGCATCTCCGGCTTAGCAGGGATGGCTCCCTTCCGGATGCGAAGCCGGGACTGCAAGTCCAGTTGGGGAAATTTGATATTTTTCTGCCCCTGACCACTAGCCGGGGCTCCCACAGTTGTGCCATGCGGTGTCGGGGCTGTGCCGGTGCATTCCCGGCTGCCACGTTCTTCCCCACGCGCAGGCTCCCACGGCTGCGGATCCTGTGGCCAAAACTTCTCATTTATTGCTCTCCCTGCGGCAGACGTGACGCGGCCCTTTGCCAGGGTGTGCAGCCAGGCTGGCTTCACCTGGGATTCGTTCCCATGTAATTAGAAGGGTTTAGGGAGCGTGGGCAGCCTCCAGGGACGGGCCAGAGCTCCGGGGCGGCAAAAGTCATGGAGATGAGTTAGATTAAAGAGCAAGTTAAACATGGACAGGCAGGAGGGTCGAGAGTGGGGCCCAGCCTCTAAATTTCAGGGGAGCAGCAGGGATGGGGATGGAGATGGGGACAGGGTGGCCCAAATGCATTTGCCCAGTTTAACCTTATTTCACACGGCATTTCTTTCCCACTCCAAACCCAGGGTTTATCCAACCCCTGAGGCACAATTTGTGTGACAGTGCCCTGCCCCTTGTGCACCCCAATGCCCTGCCATGCCACAAGCCGTTGGGTGGCTGCGCCGGTGCCCTTGTCCCCATCCCCATCCCTGTAGTGCTGTTGAGCCGGTCCAGAGATGGCATCAAAACCCTCAGTGTGCCTTCCTAGAGAAACGGCTTGGTGGCTGGCTGTCCCCATGCCAGGATAGTGTGGCACTGCGTGCCTGGCGCGTGTCTTGAGTGTGCCGGGGCTCAGCAACCAGTGCCACGCTCCCCATCAGCCAGGCGGCTGCACGGCACCGGAGACCTCACGGCAGATTTTCTTCTCGGCGTGTTTGGTCTCTTCTTATGGGTTAAACAGCAGCACGGCGGGAAAAATCCAGCAGGCAGGCCCTTGCCTTGGCAGGCGGGATGGCTGCCCGCCAGTAGCATTTTAATGCCATTACACCACAGATACAAGCTCTTAAGCATTAAAGATGGCTTTTATGGATCATAAAATCTATTATTACCGCTCACTGCAGTCACTGGAGCAGCAATCGACGGTGCGGTGGGGTGCGGGTGCCACGGGGACTATTCCCCTTCTGCACTGTCCTGCTGGTGGAGGTGATGCCCAGAATCCTGCAGGTGGGGTCATGGCGATGGGGACAAGGAGGGGGTATCATCCAGCTCCCGAAAACTCCCATCCATCAGCCAAGCTGGTGTTTTCCAGCTGTCAGCGATAGATCCCCATCACTCTCCCAGGCACAGCTGCTGCCTGGGGCCGTGAGGACCTGCTGGGTGCTGGGAAGGCGCGGCTCTCACCCCCTCCATGGGGCAGGATGGGGCTCACCCCCGTGCTTTTGGCGAGCACACATTTTTACGGAGACTTTCAAAGCCATCTGAAAGCTGCCGGTGAGCCTGAAGGGGAAACACGCTGTGTCTATTGCAAATTGAAAAAAAGAAAAAAAAAAAAAAAATCAAATGTAAAATAATTAATGGGAATATTTGCACTTAGGTCTTAGGTTTTTTTGCAAATCTTAAGTTTAGGGGCAGATATTACCTGCCAGGGCTCCTTTAAAGAGGAATTAATAGTAGCTGTTGTAATTGCCGACGAGGAGTAGCCTTCTGTGAGAGATAAGCTTATAATAAGCTGTCATTGCCGGCTGGCTTTAGAGTATTAACATGTAAGTTAATAAACATGTATAATTGGGTGTCCCCTCCCTAGGGCCGCTGCGGTGAGCAGCGGAGCAGCCGTGTCGGGGCGGCTGGCAGCAGCCGGCGGCTGGGCGAGCCGTGTGGGATGTGGCACCCGGCACCCGGCACCCAGCACCCAGCCAAGCCTGTTAATTAAGCCCATGTGAGGTGCCCCTTCGGCTAAGAGGATGCTAAAAGGCAAATGCACCAAACTTCCCCACTCTGCCACCGAGTTGATCTGAGGAGAGCATCAGCTGTGGCACGGGGCCAAGTCGGGGCAGAAATTCCCCACCAGTGGCACACGGCCAAGGTAATGGATCAGCTGTTGTTCCCGGCTTTCCCGGGCCCTGCTAGTGAAGTGCCAAGGATGGGTGCTGCACCCCCAGCGCAGGGTGCTGGCTGGATCTGGTGCTCAGCGGATGCGGTCCTCGCTGGACATGCTGCTTGCTAGATGGGATGCGCTCCAGGTGGGATGCTCCCCAGAGGCGATGGCACCTGGATGTGATGCATGATGGATGGGATGCTGCCCAGATGCAAGGCCTGATGGAGAGGACGCTCACGAGACGGGATGCTCACCGAATGCAATTCTCACAGGACAGGATGCTTGTGTCCGGGATGTTCTCCGGACAGGATGCTCACTGGACGCGATGCTCCCCAGGTGCAACGCACGGGAAGCCCACTGGATGTGATGCTCACTGGATGCGGTGCTTACTGGGCAGGCTGTTTGCTGGACATGAATCTCGCTGGACGGGATGCTCTCCGGGCTCAGTGCTCGCCCGGTGGGGTGCTTGGTGGACACGATGCTGGTGGGACACGACACAGCATGCCCAGCTCACCTCTCCTCCACGGCCCAGCTCCCACCTCTGCCCCAGGCTCCTCTACCTGAACATCCAGCACAGCTGAGAGGGTCTCAATTGTATCAGCAACAGTTTTCATTGAAATTAAAAATATAATTCATGAAAGCCCTTCTGCTCATGTCGAGCTTGGTAAATGCTTCCTCCCCCTCCTTTTTAATAAAATCTAAACTGCGAAGCTAAACTACTTGACAGAGTCCTTTAAATATGTGCAAATATATATTTGCACTCATTTTTTTTTTTCCCGGAGGCTCTTCCATTAGGTAATATTTGTTGCCAACATTAATTTCATTAGATTTTCATGGCATTTTAATAGGAGCCCCAGTGTTTTTTTGCATACATTAGCATGCGCAAGGAAGCTAAGATCGACAAATTGTAGTAAAGTAAAAATCTGTTTTAGAGGCAGTAAAGAGAACTTCTTGGGAGCCGCGTGTGAAGCTGGTGAGAAGGGGGGAGTCCCGCTTCCCAGCCGTGCCCCATCCCGCTGTGGCATTTCAGGGCTCGCAGCCCGGCTGGGCACCGCGCGCTTTGCCATCGGCAATTGAACGCCAGCTCTGAAACCTGACAGCCACTTAATGAAGATATTTTCAAGCTGATTGTCAGAAGCGCGCACGGAGCCTGATTACAGCTAGAGACCTGAGTGGAAGAGCTCACAAATTAAATATGTGTTGATTATGCAAACTTGATCTCGTGTTTATTTCTCATAAATAAAGCATGAGCCGAGGTTCAGCTCTCCCGTGCATGCTTCCAAGGGCGATATTTATTGTATGCAAATTGGGCACGGGGCTGGGAGGAGAAGTAATCAACTGTTTATCAGATGGCATACACTACCAGCCTGGAAATAATAACTGGGGTAAGAGTTTTACATGGATTGTGACGGAGATGATATGGTCATCACCTTAAATTCACAGTCCTGAGGGTGCGCAGGTGACACATGCGGTGGCCGGTGGGTGCCACCCTCCCCGCGATGCCGGACGGGCGCAGGGTCTGACAGTGAGCCCAGTGGATTTAGAGGTATTTGACTGTGCATGGGGGCATTTTACTCTGCATAGGGATATCTTAGTCTATACAGGAGTATTTTACTCTGCATAGGTGTATTTAAGTCTGCATAGGGTTATTTTACTCTGCACGGGCACATTTTACTGCGCATAGGGGTACTTTACTCCATGCCGTGCAATTCCTGGGGACCAGGGAGGAGGGCTGGGAGCTGGGCTCCGGTGGGTCCTGCACCACCCAGGTCCCTGCAGGCTCCCAGCAGAATGAAAAATGGCATTTAAAGTTTTTAGAAAAACCCGATCTGGCAGCCTGTGTGGTCCTGCCCAGCGGTGCCACTTCGGGGAAGGTTTGGGAAGGAACCTGTGATGATGATAAATGCATCCAGGGCGATTTTTCCCTCTCCCCCCCACCATCATTTTATAGGAAATACATGTTGGAAATGAAATTGAAATGAAAATGAATAAATATTTCATAGAATACAATTACCGTGGCTCAGGACCAAGACAACTGCAGCAGATCCCACTGCACACAGCGCGTTAGCAATTCAGCAGCAACGAATTGCTCTCCCGGCTTTTAATCTGCTTTTTTGCTAACACAAATAATCTCTCCAGCCCCCAGCAGGGAGGTGCCCGTGGCGAGAGCCATGGTGAGGGCCAGATCCGGGCATCGCTCATCACCCTGGGGGCACCCTGGGTGCTGTGGGGCCAGGATGGCAGGGATGCAGGCAGGTTGGCTTCACCACCAGGTAAAAAAAAAAACAAGTTAAATCCAATTCTTTGCCATAAAAAGTGAGAAAGGGGGAAAAAAATAGCAGGGCCACAGTGAGGAAGAGCTGAAATTCAATAAAAGGTGACTTGCCATCCACCCTTTCCCTGCAGCCGCTGCCCTGGCTCCACGGGACGGTGACAAATGTCCCCACTGGCTCTGTGCCCGGGCTCTGGGACACAACAGTTTCCAGCCACCGCCAGTCAATGGAGAAGAAAAAGGGCTTTTTCCGGAGCGCAGCAGGGAGCGGAGGATTTATGGGAAGCAATTTGGTGGCGAGAGTTTTTTTTTGTTTGTTTGTTTGCTTTTGCAGCCAGGGCAGCGTGAGACCCTGGGCTGTGACGGCAGCCGGGTCTGGGGAGGATGTGATCACTGGCAGCCCGAGGGGCCCTTTTGGGATCTCCAAATCTCTCTGGCTCAGCTGGGGTGACACCAGCCAGCGGCGCCTATGGGTGCCCAAACCAGGGCATGGCTCCCAAAACAGCATCCTCCTCCCTCTCCCCTGGCACCCAGGAGGGACCCTCCACACTGTCTCCTGGAGCGGATGCCTTGCTCGCGCGCTCCCCCCATCGTCCCCATCACCAGCCTTCAAACCCAAGGGCAACCACCTAAAAACCCCCCCTCCATTCCCTGGTGGGCTCCCGGAGCCAGGCCCTCCCCGTGTTCCCTGTCAGGGGTGCGCTGGGGCGGCCGCGGGGATCAGACGCTGCCTTTGATGCTCGTGGCAGGCAGCGGCGCGGCAGCACTTAGCCTGATGGCGGGAGGCAGGCGAGCGTGCGGGGCCGGCGGCAGCGCTTTGAACAGGCATTACAGGGAAAACTCAACAAAATGGCACAGCCGCGGCGGCTCGGCAGCATCGTGTTTTCCCAAAGCAGGAATAAAACAGACGCGCAGACAGTACTTTGCAAACAATTTAATTTGCCTGATGCTTTGATATAGATGAGGATGCAGCGAGGCAGGCGCGGAGAGAGATGAAAAGCTCTTGTCGGATGCGGG
>VZSF01003149.1:58038-127696 GCA_013398295.1 Chionis minor | reverse complement strand
GGGGGGGGGAGAAGAATGGTGGGGGGCGGGGGGGGGGGGGGGGGGGGGGGGGGGGGGGGTGTCTGCGCGGTGTGCGATGTGCCGGTGCGTGGCGTGTGACGTGCTGGTGTGCGATGTGCCAGCGCACGGCGTGCGGCACAGGGCGGGCAGCTCTGCACATCTCTGGTCCGACGCCGGGGCCGGCGTCAGGGTGGCCCCAAGCTCTTGCAGGACCAGGGCCGAGCCCGGCTGCACTGCAGGAGGTGATGAGCATCACCTGCCGGTGCTGGGGACCCTGCTCTGGTCCTGCGCGGGGACACCCTCTGTGTCACCCAGCCCTGCCCGCCACCCACGCTGGGCTGGGGCTGTGGGAAACCTCCTCCCCCAGCACCCGGAGAGCTAAAGAGACAGGGCTGGGAGAGCGTGAGGAGCGCGGCTGTCAGATATGGGGCACGCTGAAATATTAATGGAACTAACATTTCAATTACCTTTTATCTGTACAGGCTCAGGCTGCGGCGAGGGGGCTGGGGCGGTCCCCCCCTTCCCCCCCCCCGCGCGCTGTCACCCAGACATTCATGCTGTGCTGGTTCTTTTTATTGGTTTTCATCACTTTTGACATTGCCAACAATGAACCTTGAAGTAAATTTTCAGTAGTGACTGTGTCAGTGGAAAACCGTCTCCCCGTCATTTTTCTAAATTAGGCAATGATTCGAGTCCTTGGGGCTGGAGCAGGAGAAGTGATGGGGCTGAGGAGGAGGGGGGGGGCCACGAGGAGACTCTTTCTGACACCACCCCCTAAGCTCATGCCCCAGGACCCCATCCATCCCTGGCAGGACAAGGGGGCTGCCCCCTCCCTGCCATCACCCCTCACCCCCCTGCCCGGCCGGTGGGTTTGCAGATGTTTGTGGTGCTGCAAAACCTGCCCTGAGCAGCGCCCAAATGTGCCCCGGTGCCAGATGTGCGGGAGGACACACGGCCCGGCACCGCGTCAGGCCAGCGGTTGTGCTGGGGCTTTTGATCCCGAACTGGGACCTGTCCCCCTTCCCAGCATCCTTCGACCCCACCTGGCTCGTGATGCTCCCAGCTCCTGGGTGCTCACTGGTCCCAGGAGCCCTCCAGCACTCGGGGCCAAGGTCCCCTCTCTCCAGCCACACCAGTCTCCATCCTGCGCACCGCGGTGACACCGGAATCAGCCTTCCAGCGTGGCAGATCCGCTCTGGCTTCCGCGCGCAGTGCTGGCACGTGGGCACACCTCCACTGAACCACCGCCCCTCCTCACCCCGGGGGGAGACTAAGCAGAACTTTAATTTTAATGTTCATTGAGCATGTAAAGGGGAAAAAAAAAAATCAATTTAATAACCTCTCTTCACAAACAGTGCCTGGAGGCTGCTCGGCAATCGCGGCTTTGAGAACTTCAGAAAGTCTTTTGTGCTGTTATTTATCATGGGGGATTAAACGGAGCCATAAGTGGGAGCAGCACCGCCATCACCACGGCTGAGCCGGGTTTGCTCCAGCCCCGCACTGCCAGCACGAGGCACCGGAGCCAAAACCCAACCGGGATGGAAGGGCACGGAGGGGTGCGAGGAAAAATGTATATAGCTGGGAAAAAATCCTGGCTTGGCTTTTTCCAAGGGGGTGTTTCTACTCCACCACCCACTCCCCGAGAGCATCTCTGTGGGGCTCTGGAGGCGCAGCAGAAGCAGGGGGCTCCGGCAGGATGCACTAGCTTTGCAGACACCCAGAGAAGAATTTACTGATAAATTCAACGCAATTCGCAAGGGAAATTACTCAGCAAACTTTGTTCGATGCAGGACAGGAGATTGGCTGCCCCTGCCACGATGCTGTGGACGGAGAACAGGTTTGCTTTGCAACGAACAGCCCCCCGCAGTGGTGGATGGGTGTCAGGAGGTGACGGTGTGGTGGGTGCCATGGCGGTGTGATGGGTGCCACCGTGGGTTCTCCTCCTCCTTGGTGTCAGCAAGGTGTGCTGATGGGTTTAAAAAAAAAAAAAAGGAAAGAAAAAACAAGAGAAAAACCCACCCAAGCCCCCAAATCTGCAAAACCAGACAATCCCTGAGGAGGAGCAGCCCACCTGTGAGAGGGGCTGCCAGCGGCACGGCTGCAGGCTCTGGCAGGGCATGGTGGAGCCCCATGCCAGGGCTGGAGCAGGCAGCCGGGGGCCTGGGGACCCCTCCACCGGCACGACTCTGCCAAGGACCCCCACAGCAGGGTAAGTGTGGCCACAGCAGGGCTGGGGCAGCCGGCGGGGAGCAGGGTGGGTGACCGAAACATCACCGTGCCCCTCTCTCCCTCCCCACAAAGTGCTCAAGAGAAGCAATCAATTCCTCTGGATATGATTTGGGATGAGAATGATTTTGAGTTTAAATAATTCCCCCTCTCCGTGCTGGCTCTGCTGAGTTGGGTGGAAATGTTGCATCTTGTTCCTGACTCCAGCTCTGTCTTCCCTCTCTGCTCATTAACGCCGATCTCGGCGCGCCCGTCACCAGCACGCTCCTCGCGGCGCGCCTGCCCTGAGTGCACAGTAACAACTGTTTGCCATCAGCTTTTGATTACATTCCTTTTTATCTTTACATTTCAATATCGTTACAAATCCTAGCGTTATTCAAATTACATCAATTATTCAATTTCTGCCGCTGGGAGGGTGAAGGGAAGACAGCGTGATGGCTGAGCAGCACCCACCCAGCCCCCTTGGAGGGATTTACAATTCCCTTGGGATCCGTTTGAGCCCAGTTAACCTGTGCTTTTGGCTTCTGTGAAACCAGTGGATTGCTTCAGAACCACTTTCAGGTCGTTTCTTGAGACAATTTGGGGTAGGAATGATTTGAATAAACTTTCTGTTGACTCTCATGGCGATTTTTCCAGCCCAGCACCTGGCAGCCTTGTTTTACTGCTCTGACAGCATGAACAAGGGATGCCTGGAGCCCCATCCATCCTGGACTGGGATCCGGCCCCAGCGCGGGGTGATGCTCATCGTGCTGCCACATCCAGAGCTTCCCCATTGCTTCCAGGGGGAAAACCCAGCTCCCACCTCCATCATCCCAAGGGCCGTGACCCCACGGTGATTCCAGCAAAGGGGGCTGCATGGATGCCACCGCCACCCCCCCGCATCACCCCCTCCAGCCCTCGCTCCTGCCCCGGCATTTCAGCACGGGTGACACGCAGATGGATGGTCCCTGTCATCGCCCCCGTCCTGCCCCAAGGAGGTGTCACCGTGATTTATGGCACTATCTGCGGCGGGCCGCGGTGCGCGCCGGGGACCGGCAGCCACGCTGCGCCGTGGGGTGCCCAGGGGATGCCACCGTCCTGGGGACCCCCCCACCACGCCGGGGACCCCGGGGTTAGGTCCAGGGGCACTGGCACTGTCCCCAAGGCTGCTGAGGGGACTGTAGGTTCTGCCAGCTCTTCCCATGAGGTGGTGGGTGCTGGGGCCAAAATCCTGCTGTGGGAGCGCAAATAAATCCCATTTCTTGGGGAGCTAAATAAGAGGGATCAGCCCTCCCCACTGCTGCACCCGCAGAGACCAGGCAGCAGCTTCTCTGGTGGCTGCTCCAGGGCTGAGCCCACAGCAGCCCTCCCTGGGGCAGGGACAGTCCCTGTCCTTTCTGCCACCGAGATTCATGATGGGATTGAGAAGGAATAGGTGGGAATGTCCCAGGGAGCTGCCAGCTCTGGCACGCACCTGAAGGACCCACAGAGGCTCAAATGTCCCCTTGATGCTTCAGCCTGCCGCTGATCTCGGGGATTTCATCCGCTGTTGCTCCTCGTACTTCCCGTTTTATTTTATTTTCATGGCTGAAACCAGGGGCAGGTTTTGCCCAAGATCTCCGATATTGGTTCTTTCCCACTGGGACAACATTTTGTATAAAATTCAAAAAAAATGGCTGCAGCTGGCGCCGCCAGCCGCAGACCCAGGGCTACTTCGAAATTGCCTCAGTTAAATGAAATTGAAATAAAATCAGAGACGTGTTTGACATGCAAAGGCAAGCAGTGGTGGCGGCGCAGGGGTCCCTGCTGGCCCCTTCCTACCCTGCTCCATCCCCATCCCGCTGCCGGGGACCCTGACCCCGCTCCCCGCGCCTGCCAGCTGCTGCTCCTGTGCCACCGCCTCCCCCACAAAGTGGAGGCCCAGATTTCTTTGCTTTCAGTGATTTTTGCCAGGCACAAGTATGATTAACACATCAAAAGGCTGTTTTGCTTTGCTTAACAATATTATATGCTTAACCGCTTCATTAATCGAATCATGGCAGTGTTTGTTTGTTCAGGTTGGGTTCATTGTAACAAGTCTATCCT
The DNA here is from genome assembly GCA_013398295.1 of Chionis minor. Classification (NCBI taxonomy): domain Eukaryota; kingdom Metazoa; phylum Chordata; class Aves; order Charadriiformes; family Chionidae; genus Chionis; species Chionis minor. The sequence goes on along the minus strand of VZSF01003149.1, from coordinate 123,406 downwards.
ATTTTGACTACTTTTGTGTGTTTTATTAGTATTTTTTAATTCTGGCTCTGCCTTGCAGCAGGTCGGCAGGGCTGGGCAGGGAAAGCAGCCACCGATGAACACGAAGCAGACCCAGCTTTTTAGCTGTGAAATCCCAGCTCATGCGTTTGCTTGGGCACCTGTGGGTGGGACTGGCCCAGCATGGCAGGGACAGGGACATGGGTGTAGGCAGAGCCCCCACAGCATCCCCCCTGTCCGGCAATTGCCAGGTAAGTTCTCCGACCTCATGTGCCCTCGATGTCCCTGAGCATCTCACTGCCCCGGGTACCCCTGAGCACCCCACCGACATCGATATCCATGAGCATCCCACTGCCCTGGGTGTCCCTGAGCATCCCACTGCCTTGGGTGCCTCCAGTCCCATTTCCCAGGGAGCTGGGGGCACCCCAGGGCAGGGAGGCTGAGGGACTTGTTCCAGCCCCTGTGCCGACTGACAATGTCCTTCTTGCCTTCACAGGTGGCAGATTCCCCTCCAGGGCTGGCAGCAGGGCCAGGAGCGTGGTGACCCACCAGGGACGTGCCGGCCAGGGTCCCTCAGTGGGACATGGGTGGGCTGTGAGGACCACAGGGACAGCTTGGACAGCAAACCCCAATTTGCTTCCCAAGTTCCCAGCCCTTCTGCAGCCCCTCCATCACAGAGCAGAAAACAAGAACCACAGTCAGATTGGGGAAATGGGCCCAGGGGTCCTTCTCAAAGCACCCACTGATGTTTCCCCCACCATGGGCGCTTCAGTGGGGCCTCTGAGATCCCCCCCTTGAGCACCCCCGGCTTGCTCTCCCCCTCCTCTCCCAAGGATCCCTTCTGCAGGGCGGCACTCCTGCCCTGAGCTGCATGAAATCAGATTAAGGGCAGCAGACAAAGCCCCTGCAGGAATAAACACGGCGGGAGCGGGTCGGGGCTGCTGGGAAGCGGGAAGAGCCCCGGGACCGGGGTGGTCACAGCACGAGCAGCAAGTGGCTCAGCCCTACGTGCCCCCGTGGAGTCCCCATCCCGTGCCAGGCAGCGCGGAGACACAGGGATAAACGCACAGAAGATGAAGACAGCGTCTTTCGGAGCGGCTAAGCCGTTTCCGGAGGGTTTCTGGGCCCTCCTGCCAGCAGGAGAAGATGAAGCGATCTTGCGGGAGTGATGGAGAGGGGAGCACATCCCTCTGTGCAGGCACGGCCCTGCCGAGCCCCGGGGAAGGCAGCTGGGGACACAGCGTGGGGACAGTGACCCCGCAGCAGGACACAGCGAGCGGGATCGTGTCCTCACGCTCCGCAGCAAAGCGCTGCGGGCTCGGCCCAGGCGACGCTTTATCGTTCTCACTGCAACCGGTGCCATTACGTCCCCGCTCCGGTTTTCCTCCGGCCGCTGGCATTTCGGGCAGCCTGAGTCTGGGGACAAGCTGGGGACAGGCTGGGACGAGGCACCCGGCCGGGCTGGGCGACGCTGGGAAGCAGAGGGAGCCCCAGCCCCAGCCCCGGGAGGAGACGGGATCGCTGGAGAATCCAGACAGCAAATAATCTGGATATGAAAAGAGCTGCTGATGCCTCATTAGCAACTTTGAAAAGCATCCGGTGTAAAAAACCCTCTGCCCTTGTATTTGGTGTTTTCTGCATTCCTCCTCTTGTCCTTGATTAATAAGGACATTTGCATGTAAATTGCCTCCTGGCTCCTTCAGAGCGGCGCCTCCGGTCTGTCCCCACCTGAAGCTCCCCCAGTCTGTCCCGGCTGCCCTGCCAGGCCTGGTGCCCGCAGCACGGCTCCGCATGGCATGGCATGGCATGGCTCCGCATGGCATGGTATGGCTCGGCATGGCTCCTCATGGCATGGCATGGATCTGCTTGGCATGGCTTCACATGGCATGGCTCCTCATGGCATGGCTCTGCATGACATGGCATGGCTCGGCATGGCATGGCATGGCTCCGCATGGCACGGCATGGTCCAGCATGGCAAGTTGACCCTTTGCTCTGCAGTGACCGGCTCGAGCCAGCAGTGTCTGCAGGGCTGGGACACGGGGCAGGGACATGGGGCAGGGATACAGAACAGGGATACAGGGCAGGGACACATAGCTGGGTTACAGTGCAGGCACACAGGGCAGGAGCTGGGACACGGGGGAAGCTGGGGAAGCCACTAGCCCCACAGTGGCCGGAATCCAGCGTGCCGGTCTTATGTATCACCCGCTGGCTCTGCCATGCTACCCTGTCAGAGTGCGAGTGGCTCTGCGACACCGACTCCGCTGTTTATAGTACAAAGGCATTTACAATTGTTTGAACAAGTTCCCTGCTCCGCGCCTGCGCTCCCCTGGGACTTCATTTTCAAAAACAAATGCATTTGCTGAATGCATATGGAAAAGTGCCTCTCAGTCGGGCAATCCGTCTGGCTGTTTGATGTCTCGTTCCCACATCATGTCATTTTAAAAGGTAACATTTTGTTAATGGAAAACATTTCATGGCTTTTCCCTCTCCTCTTTCCCAGCCTCGGCAGATGTGGGACGGGACAGGCGACTGGCCGTGTGCCACCAGGGCTGCCCATATGCCACCACCGCTGCTGCCCTCACCCGTGCTGGGTGCCTTCACCGTGACACCAGGCTATCCCAGCCCAGTGTGCCCGCGCCCACTGGCTTTGCTGGGCAGTGAGGCAAGTATTTGGGGGGGCCGGTGGGGTGGCACCGCTGTCCCTGCAGACAGGGACCCCTGCACTGTGCCACTTGGGGAACGCTGTCCCTCCCCATGCCCCAAGCAATGGGGAACAGGGAGTGGAGTATTTTGAAACGTGTAACACATTGAACGGGAGCATAAACTTCAACGAGGAGCAGGAGCGTGGGAAGCAGACGGAGGAGAAGGGGGAAGCATGGTCCCAGCTGCGGGTCCTGCAGGGAGCCATGCCTGTCCCCCCGAGCCACAGTGGGGAAGGAGGGCAGCGTGGGCTCCTGGGGGACAGGGGTGCCACCTGCACCCTCCCACCGGGTAAGCACGAGCCCCCAGTGTACAGCCAGGGCACCCCAGGGTGGGAGGCTGCTCCTCTGGGGTTCCTGCAGAGCTGGGACCTGCACAAATTGGTCCCCCAATGGCCAGACCCTATCTGCACTTCAACCTGGCCTCAGGGACCCAAAAATTCCCCTGGGACAACACACCAGGCTGCCAAGAAGGCAAAGCCAAGCCTGTGAGAGCCGGAGAGCCACCGACTCTGTGGCAGTGGTGCCAAGAGGCACCGGAGATACTTAAACATCTCCAAACTTGCAGGATGGGGGGTTACTTTTCGCCGGGCACAGTGTGCCACCTCCGCCTCCTGCCAGCCCCGTGGCGATGGGAGCTGGCAGCAGGCACAGAGCCATCAGCTGTGGGGACGTCCAGGTGCTGGCGCTGCTGCAGCTCGGACAAAGCTGATTTTAAAACCACCGTGTGTAGCAGAGGGTGATGCTCTCCCAGCACAATGAATTCCCCCAGTTCCTGTTAATCAAGAGCGACTGCTTAATTGGCACATTTCTGCCTGGCTGGGGTCTCTGCCAAAGAAGGAGCCTCGCTGCTTCTGGCAGCCACGAACCGAAACCTCCCACGCCCTCGGCCGGCAGAGCAGCCCGGGATGGGTGACGGAATGGGGACGTGCGGGGACAGGCAAGGTGATCGAGAGGGCTGGGGCCACCCACGCGGCCTGGCCTTGGTCACATCACTTAGCCTTGGAAGGGTCCCTATGCCAGTGTCACCACCTCTCACCCTCCCTGCCCGCCAAATCCACCCATCCTCAGAGACTGACTGATGCCAGAGGGCCGGCAGCAGGGCTCAGCATGCCAGTGGCCGGTGGGATGGTTGGGCTGTGGATGCCGCACACGGGGGTGACGCTGGCGCGAGCCCCCGTTTGTGTCGTTACCAACCTGCCACCGCGAATCAAAGGAGCTGCCACGCACGCTGCAGCCCTTTCTTCTCATATCACTCACACCACTTCCATGCTACATTGTGACAATGGGGTATAATTAAGGTGTCAGCATATCATTTAGCCTTTTCAATATAAAACCAGGAGACAGGCTGGGAAATCTGTAGTCTTCTTTAATGAGGAATGCAGGGAAAAAAACAGGAGGAGGAGAAGAGGAGGTAGCGACTTGGCATGGGTGAGACAAAAGACCCCTTGGTGGCACGGGGCTTTGGAGGACAGAGTGCTGCCACCGGCCGCTGCCACAGCCCCAGTCCTCAGGGCACTGGGCTGGCGGATGCCTTTGCTCCGCTGGGGTTACCCAGTCCCACAGCCGGAAGGCAGGAGGGGAGAGGGAACCCTGCTGGGACCAGGCACCCCCAGGGCTCTGGGAGCATCCTGGGGTGGCTGTAGGAGCCACCAGCACCCAGAGAAGGGGGAGTAGCACTGCCACGCAGGGCACCAGTGATTCCCAGGGGCTCCCACCTGGGAGTCATCCTCAAATGCTGCTCCCAGCCCGCAAGGGTCTTGTAGAGAAGTGTGGGACGTGGAGCAAGCTCGTGGCACAGAGTGCAACCAGCTGTGTGACAAGGGACGGAGCCGAGTGTGCCACAAGCTCACGCTGGTGCTAGTGCGGAACCATGGACACAGATGCAGCACGGTTTGACAAGTCCCGGCTCCGCTGCGCTGCCAACTGTTTGCACAACAGCCATCCCGGCCCCATTAGTATTTTTCCCAAATAGCAATAGCCAATTCCCAGCAGCCGTTAGATAGGGTGAGCCCAGCTGCATCTCCGTGCCAAAAGCAGGGTGTCCCGGCTCCCCCGCACCATCCCGCGGGCACCGCACCGCACCAGGGGACGGCTGCGATTCAGAGGGCAGCAAGGAGTTCAATGCCATCAATAATCCCTTGATGGCTATAGAAAGCGCTTTCCTGAGGAATAAATTCCTGCTGCATCAAAAGGAAGCTACAAATCAATGCGCGAGTCGCCCATTCCTAACGATGGGAACCTCGTCTCGCTACAGTGGGAAGCATTAGGCGAGTGCAGGGGAGGGATGTGGGGCCAGGACTGTGCCCCCACACTTGCCCCGTGGCCGTGAGCGTCAGTTCCCCCCCTGTAAGTGGGGGACCAAAATTAATGATGGGGTGAAACGAGAGCGGGATGAGCCACTGCGCCAGCCCCGCTCACCCCCGCTGCTGTGCCAGCCCTCGGAGCCATGTGCCAGGGGACACATCTGCAACGCCTTGGCCTGCTGCTAGCTGGAGCTGGGAGATGGTTAGGGACTTCTATTTATTTTCTTATTTTATTTTATTTTATTTTATTTTATTTTATTTTATTTTATTTTATTTTATTTTATTTTATTTTATTTTATTTTATTTTATTTTATTTTATTTTTGGGGGGGGTTTTTTTCATTTTGTGGATTTTTCGGGGTTTGGTTTGGGTTTTTTTTTAGTTTTAGTTTTTGTTTCTGTTTCAGTGTTGGTTTTGTTTGTTGTTTTGGTTTTTTTAATTTTTCTTGTGTAATGTTGTTCTCTCAACTTTTCTGTACGGTACATCCCTGCACAGCCGGCCGGGGCAGCTGGGCCCCCTTCGGCGCCTGGCTGCCCTTCAAAGCAGGCCCGTGTCCCCACGGTGCTGCCGCCGTGGCGGTGGCCCCCACGCAGCCTCCTGCCTCCATCCCGGCCCTTTGTCTGCGCCGGCTCCAGCTTTCAGGGCAGTTTCGGTGAGATGGATGTGCGGCCCCGCAGAGGCGGACATGTTCCAGGCGAGATCCCGGGAAGAGGTTTCCTTAGCAACAATAATGAAGTGCAAGTGAGAGAAAAGCTCTCCCGGCTTCGCTCGCTCCTCCGGGGACTCCTGAATGGGTTTGGGTACCTCCAGCGGCACAACCACAGAGTAGTTTGGGTTGGAAGGGACCTTTATAGCCCATCTAGTCTACCCCCCCTGCCACAAGCAGGGACACCTCCAACTAGATGAGGTTGCTCAGAGCCCCATCCAACCTGGGCTGGTATGTTTCCAGCGATGGGGCATCCACCACCTCTCTGGACAACCTGGATCAGTGTTTCAGCACCCTCATCGTAAAAAATTTCTTCCTTATATCTAGTCTAAATCTGCCCTCTTTTAGTTTAAAACTATTACTCCTTGTCCTATTACTATACTCCCGGATCCAGAGTCCCTCCCCAGCTTTCCCGTACCCACCTTCAGGGACTGGAAAGGGCTGGAAGGTCTCCCTTGAAGCCTTCTCTTCTCCAAGCTGAACAACCCCAACTCTCCCAGCCTGTCTTCACAGGAGAGGAGCTCCAGCCCTCGGATCATCTTCGTGGCCTCCTCTGGACCTGCTCCAGTACCTCCGAGTCTCTCCTGTGCTGGGGGCTCCAGAGCTGGATGCCGTACTCCGGGTGGGGGTCTCACCAGAGGGGAGTAGAGGGGCAGAATCCCCTCCCACGACCTGCTGTCCATGCTTCTCGTGCGTTATAGGTGCAGGAATGGAGATGTCACCACGGGGCCCAGCAGGGGGATCGGCCCCGGCAAGGTCTGGGCTTTGCTCCCTGGTGCCACGTGTGCTGGGCAGCCAAACCACAGGGGACAGCGGTGGTCCCGGCACTGCCGGAGCATCCCTCCGCCCTGGGAGCAGCTCTCGCCTCCCAAATCTCCGAGCCGCCTCTGCTCAGGAGGACAGAGATGTGGCCATCTCCGGTGGGAAACCCCAAAATGTGATGGGTGACCCCGTCCCACAGTGATGCTTCACCCACCCAGCAGCTCCCGGCAGGATGCTCAGGAAAGGGATACGCACTGGAGCGTCCCTCCAGCTCCAGGGGGTCCAACAGCCCCCGCCACTGGCCACCAGCACGGGATGCGCAGCTGCGATGGGGGGCGCCGGGGGGTTCCCAGCCAGGATGGGCTGGCAGCACACCGTGCCGCCTGTAATTGCTAATGCGAGTTTTTAATTATCTCACTTGGATTGTATTTCTCCCCTTTCACCTCTCCCTTAATGAAATCACAGGTGAGCCGCTCTCCCACAGGATGAATCCGCAGCGACGGGAATGGGAATGGGGATGGGGGACGAGGGGGGCCATGGCTCCATGCAAATCCCTCCCAGCAGCCTGGGGGGGGTTTAATGGGGCTCAGCCAGCGGCTGCCACACCCCAATATTTAGCCTTGCAGGGAAGTCAATCAGCACCTCGTGAGCGCCACGCTTCCTCCGTCCCTCACCCCTCCTTGCAGCACCCTCCCAGCTTTTTGGGGAAAACCCAACCGATTCGGGCTCTTGTTCAGTTTGGCATCACCAGGAGAGTACCTGTCCTCTGCAAAATCTCTGCTGGAACGAGGGACGGGGGGTGGCTCTGCAGAGACAGCCCTTGCTCCTTGCCCCGTCGCCAGTGGGACCCTTGGACCCCCCCGGACCCTTCAGATCCCCCAAGAGCTTTTCCCCAGCTCGGCTGCGGCAGTTCCGCAGCCTCTCCATGGAGCAGTGGCCGTGCCCCTTCCTCCCCGGCCCTGCCGGCACGCCGGGCGATGGCACTGTGCCTCGAATCACAATTACAGTAAATAAATCCTATTAGAAGGACTTTTACTACTGCATGTGCCTCATTACAATATGCCCAAACCCCTGGCTCCTGGGATCGCCATTGTAATGAGGCCGGGATGGATGGATGTTGGAAAATTAATGCTTATACAAGTTAATTTGTTTTTATTAGCACGCGTCAGCTGGCAGAAGGGATAGAGGAATGGAGGGGGGCCGGGTGCTGCCCGGCTGGAGAGGCACAGGGATGGGGACATCCCCGTGGCCATCTCCAGGACAGCAGCATCCCGGCAGCGAGCTGGACTGCTGCGTGCCATCGTCCCCCCCAGCCACCGCCCGGCTGCCCTTCTCCTTGGGGACACACTTGTCCCATGCCAGGGTGGGATAGGCATCATCCTGGCAGATGGTGGCAAGGAACCAGCACGTCGGACAAGGTCACGTCTCATTAATAAAGGCTAATTAAGAGGAAATCATCAAAAAGAGGGGATGGAGCCACACTAAATAATCCACACCGGTGCTAGCCAGTAATTAACTCATTAGGGCTGCGAGGCTCCTGTGGCTGGTGTGGCACCGTCAGGGTTGGGGGGTGGCCAGGAGTGTCCCCATCCTCTGCCCCGTGGCCACCAAGTGTCCCCTCGCCCTGCCCCGAGGCACAAATATTGACAGCGGTACCTGCGGGGACAGCCAGGCCTTCCTCTGGCTTGGAAAATATAGATCACACTGTTAATAATACATACATTTATTAAAATTAAACCACCAGCAGATATTACATCCAGCAGCACTAAATTATGGATAGACCTCATCCCCAACCTTTGTTTTTAATTAAAAAGCCCCTTTCAGTAATTCCATTAAAGCAGCAGCTTATGTTTTCTTTCTCTTCCCCTCTTTCAACCGCGCAATCCGGCAGCATTTGGGTTGTGCTGATGAAACGTCTTTGAAGTTTCATGAATTGCTGATGTAATTGAATAAAAATAATATTAAGGGGAGAGAGAGAGGGGGAGAGAGAGAGAGAGAGACTTTTCTCTAAACCTAAATCCTAATGAAATCACCTTACTGCGCCGAGCAGAGTGACAGCGAGACGCTGGATTTGTGCATATTCCCATAATCCTAAACCCATTAGCCAGGAGGCTCCGTGTGAACCACATGTTGCGGATTACAGCTGGAAAAAAGGCTCCGATGAAAACCTGAACCTCCCTTAATTGCTGCGGGGAGGTGCAGAAACGCGGGACCCCCAGACGGCAGGAGGTGCACTGAGCACGCCAGGGCTCAGAGCCGTCGACCTCCCCCCCCTCCCCCCCGCCCCCCACCCTACTTAACGAGCCCCTTGCAAGCGCTTCGTTAGTGCTTTCCTTGGGAACCGTGCGGCCTGCAATTAAGGCGGAGGGCTTTCCAATTATTTTGCTGCGCACCGTTATTAATGGAAATATTAATTTTGCATAAGTGCATCTTTAGACCCTTTAAAAACCAGAAGATTGTGTTAAAAGCAGCTGGTAGGCAGCTGCGGGGCTGCAGTGGGCGGCTGCACAGGGACCGTGATGGTGCCCCCGGGTTCCACCGGCACCCGCTGCCCTCCGGCCCCGGCACCCCTCGGTAGCGCCGGGCTGCCTTCCCTCACCTGCGTATCCAAGGCTGATGGAGCCAGGGGCCGGCCGCTCTCCGAGGATGCTCCTGCTAGCGGGGAATGTGCCGGGAGGCTCCGGCTCGCTTCCCCCACCAGGTGTAATTGCAGCTTCCATTTTGCGAGGCGACGGCCCAGCGCCCTCCCGGCCGCCTGCTCTTTAATTGTAATCGCCCTTAATGTATTGCACCGGCCGCCATTAACCAAGTGATAATTGCAACATCGATCCTGCAAAAAATCAACCCAGGAAACCCAAGCGGCCGCATCTCAGCGCGGAGGCGAAGGGCAGTTCAGCCCAGTGCCAGCAGCCGGGGCTGGCAGAGCCACGACGCCGTCGGGACCCTGGCCATGCCCTGGGTCTGCCCGGCTCTGCCGGCCCCGGATACCCCTGGGCAGGGATGCCCGGCCGGAGGCGATGCTCAGGCAGGAGCCGGTGCTCCGGCAGGAGCCGGTGCTCTGGCAGCCACCGGTGGCTCCAGCCAGCAGAGCACAGAGCTCAAGTGCCGCAGCACGTCCCACGTGTCCCCACGCGGGGAAGGGGACCGCACTTGCCGGGACTGGGAGGACCAAGTCGCCCTTCCTTTCTTCTCTCTCTCCTAATTTCTTTCTTCCCAATTTAAACTCCTCTCCAGGATAATGCAATAAAGACATGAAGCACCTAATTTTCATTGGGGGACAACAGACGCAATGGTATATTTACCCAGTCATACCATTATGAAATCCTACAATTAAGGCTTCAATCAGATAAATGCAATTACATAATACGATCTTATACGATATAATTAAAAACATCTGCAATCAAACTGAAGCCGATGGTACAGTAATCCTTAATCAGAAATTACCCACCAACAGCTCCAGTGGAGAGGCTCCATCCTGGAATCTGGTGGGATGCGGCGGCAGCGTCATGGTCCCCTTGGGGCACAGCCACCAAGGGAGGATGATGGGTGGCCATGGGTGAGCAATGGGAGCCGACGGGAGCCTCTGGGCCAGCCCATCCCATCCCAGCCTCACTGTGTCCCCAAATCCATGCCTGCCTCCCTTGAGCCCATAGCCACAAGGGCTTGATGTTCCCCGCTCCCCAGCTCAGACCTGGATCAAAATCCCATCGGTGCTGGCATGGGACACCAGCTTGGCAGGCACCGTGGCACAGAGAGGTGCCAGTTGTGCGGCAGAGAGGGGTTTCACCAGCAGGTACCGCTGCCGGCGTGTCGGGCTGGCAGCCCCACACCTGCAAAGCGACTGGGGATGCTGTCCCTGGGATGTGCATGCGGGAATGGGCTGGGTATCGTCGGCTAGTTTTGGTTGCACCAGCCATGGCAGGACCAGCACGCCGGTGTGCGCCGGGACGGGCTGAACCGTGCCGGGAGCGGTGCGGGCGCGCAGGCTGCGTGCCCAGCCCTGGCTGCATCTCCGCGTGCCGCTGGCTGGCACCAAATGAAGACAAATGGGCTGGGTGACACATTAGTATCCATTAATGGAAGCGCCGTGCCGGGGAGCGCGGGAGAGACACGCCGGTGCTGGCAGGAGCAGCAGCATCTCCCGGGCCGGTGTGCAGAGCACCGCAGTCCTGGCACCCCCCTCTGCTGGGTCCAGGGGTGCTGGGGGGGCTCAGTGGGGCCGGCAAAGCCTTGGGGCTACTGGCACCAACACCTCGGCTCTGCCCACAGCCGGAGCCCGCCCGGGGCTGTTCGGAAAGGCAGTGGGAGCTGGACAGGGTCCAGCCCCATGTGGGCTCCCCCATCCCCTCCGCTCACACCTCGGCATCAGCATCACCACTAAGGTTTGCTTTTGGAGGCTGAAGCGATCGTCGGCTCCTCCTTGTTAATTTTGGGACACAGCACACCTCTCCCCACTCGGGGAGCTGCAGAAATCCCACACTTTGCCGGCAGATGTGCACGGGGGCGATTAACAGAGCCGTCCTCAGGAGGAGAGAGAGAAGCAGGGTTTTAAAAAGCTCATGGAGCGAGCATTGCTCTTTCAGCCTTTGCAACAGAATGTCCCCCACGTGGAAGATGCCCATGGTCCCATCCAAGCAGCCGGGCTTGTTCCCCTCCGCTCCCCGGTGGCACCAGTCCCACCCCTGTGCCAGCAGCATCGTGCCCAAACCGGGGCAAAGCCGAGACCCCCAGTGGGCTGGGGGCAGCCAGTGTCTGCACAGCCCCACGGCCCCGGCAGCCGGCCCTGCCGCGGGTACCCCCGAGACTCCAAGCACCTCGTTCTCCACACCCCGTCTGGATGCTAGTCCTGCTAATTAAAAAGATGGAGAAAGATCATTATGGCTCTTCCTGCCTATTCACAGAATCGGGGACAGGACACCTCACTCCTCCTCGGGGCATTCGCCAAGCTGCCACCCCGCGCTGCTCCCATGGTGCCAGGCACTGGAGCTCCCCACTACCCACCTCCACCCCGAGACCCTGCAGCACCCACCCAGCACCCGCGCCCACCCGCTGCGGCCACTTGCCCACCGCCACAGCCCCAGCTCCTGCCCTCTGCATCCCGCAAGGATGCTTCCTGGGGGAGCAGGCTCCCCCCTCTGCATGCCGACCTATTTCTCGGATGGCTCAGACATCCCTGGAACAGCGCGTGGTGCTTCCCAGTGTGCCAGCACCGGCCGCGGCAGCCGGTACTCAGCTGACACGGTGTCTGCACAGCAGCTGCCCGGAGGGGTCAGGAAGAGCCGCGGGCCGAGGCAGGAGCACCGACCCTGCCAACCTTTTCCACCCCCTGACCTTTCCCAAGCCCCTCTCGGAAATGCCAAGCAGCTCCTCGCCTGGCCGGATTAAATGTCAGGGAAGGTGTATTGAATATTTCCAGCCGCCGCACCGGGTGCTTGCGGGTGGGTTTCCCCAGAGCCACAGGCATCTCCAATGGGTGCATGGGCTACAGCCCAGCCTCTCCCCATCCCAGTCCCCATCCCCATCCCCATGCCACCCTGGCACAGGGCTGAGCTGGCCGTGCTGCCGGGACGATCCACGCTCGGCTGGCTGTGAGCGTTTAAGCAGAATTGAGTGTGTGTTCAGGCACTTTCAAACACAAGTAATCTTCATCTGCGAGACGGAAAGTGAAATATGTTATTGCCGGCCGCAGTAAATTACCCGTGCCAGCCCTCGCGTATAAAACATCGCAGTTGCCGGCCAGTGCACTCACTCACCCGCGCTGCGCTGCCTGCCGCCCCCTATAAATTACAAAATAAATGGCTGGTGGTCAGCCCTGACGTGGTGCTGGGGCTCACATGGCCACCCCGGCACCGACACCGGCACTGACACCGGCACTCACCCCAGCACTGGTTCTGGCACCAAACAGGCAGGTCCCACTGGGGCAGGCAGGGATAGGCAGGACCCCGGTGTCGGGGGGACACAACCCGTCTTAAAAGCAGCATCTCCTGCTGGCAAGGCCAGCGGGAGCTGGGGACGTACCGGCAGCAGAATTGTCACCAACTGCCCGCGGCCGCAAACCAGCGGTGCTGGCACCGAGCAGCAGCACAGCGCGACGGCTGGTTCGTCTCCTGCTGCCCGGGAAGAGCAGCGTCCCACGTCAGGGTGTCCTCAGCATTGTGGGGATTGTGCTTGTTCGTCTACTTCGTCAAGGCTAACGAGCTGCAGGGGTGACGGTGGCAGAAGCACCTGAGGAAGGCAGGAGGTGAGCACGTAGCTCCTGCTCATTTTTTTTTTTTTTCTGGGGAAGGCCTTTGGAAAGCCAAACCCAAACCCGTAAAATAAATAAAATAAATTCCTGCAACTTTAACAATCATTGTGTTGGATTTGGGAGATGTTATTCCTCGTGACAGACAAGGGCAATTATCTGCTATCCGCCAGCAGTTTTAGCCTAATTTCATTACTGCTGTGCAATTCTTCCCGAGCCGCTAGTCTATCACTGTCTCACAGAAAGGATTAGCCGGCACTTTCTTCATCTTCAAATGAATTTTAGCTGTCATGCCCTTGATGAATAGAAGAGGGAGGACTGCTAACCCACGCGAGCGAGCGTGGCAGCCTGACTGCGCCACAAGCACCCGCGGCAGCACCGGCACCAAGTGCTCACTGCCAAGCATTGCCCGTGCTGGGCACGCCGGAGCTGCTGGGATCCGGCAGACGGGGATGCTGCCTGCTGCTGCCAGCACGCCCTGGCGAGCGGGGCTTTCCTCCACGCTCCATGCCTGCTGTGTGCAGGAGGAATTGGCCATGGGCTGTTCTTTGGAGACCACATTTGGGAAGCAAGCAGGGCTCTAAGCTGGTGCCCAGGCTTGTCCTTTCTCCCGGCATCCAGGAGGGATTAAAATGACAGCATCTGTAATACAAGGAAATAATGAACATGCCATCTTTCTCCCTCTCCAGAAGATGCTTATCTGTCAGTCTGGGCCACCAAGGAATAGAGAAAAGCAATTTAAACTTCAGAGCTGAAACCACAGAGGATGCTGCGGGGAGAGATGTCCAGGCGACGGCATCCCACCGGGACCCGGAGCAGCCCCGGAGCCAACGGGCGAATTGACGCTTTGCTCTCCTGGCCAAGATGGAAAAAAGGCGTACGGAGCCTGGCTCGCGTGGCAGGGGGACGCCGGCACTGGGGACGTGCCGGGGGCTCTCCTCCCCACCACAGCCTCCTCCCCAAATAACGGGGAAACAGCTGAGCTCACCAGCACGGTGAGCCTGGATGCACCCTGGGGTGCCAGGGCAGGAGAGCGGGAGAGGGTCCCGAGGACCATCCCGGGATGTGGGATGTCACCTTGCGTAAATGAGCAGCTCTGGAGCCGATTGCCGGTGCCAGGGGCTGGCGGCAGCCCAGGGGCTCCGTTATTTTTGTAAATGTTAATTCCCAACTGGCGCATCATCCCGGCAGAATATTTTAGCACCTTTAATGCAATTTCCTACTCTCTCTGAAATATCATTTTAATACAACCCAGCCGCACCGTATACCTGCTCCCTAATAAACCTCTGCGACTTTAATGAACTAAATAGCAAATTACTTTTTTATTCAAGAATGAAATTTCATCATATTCATAATTCATATTTTATTTCAGACATCTGCTGCTGATTACATTACATTTAACTAAAATTAGATGATGCTCAGAATGTAATTAAGCCCCTGCCAAATTCTCTGGCCCACCAATACCAGCCTCGCTCAGCGGGGGCCGCTTGGAACCTAATATGTAATTAGGAGCTATTTTCTAGCTGTTTTTAAAGTCTGAAAATTAGCTGCCTTTATTAATCACACAGACAAATATAAAGCGGAGCCAACGCTTGCTGAAATTTCTAAAAAGGATTTTTTTTTAATTATACACCACATAGCGCTGAGACTCATTTTGAATGTTGATTTGTTGTGCACTGACATTTTGACAACTAGTTCTCAATTTGTCTGTCGTAGTTAGGCAACAACAAAGCAGACGGTAATACTTAACTTTCAAAACCTTCAGCGTGCCGGGAGGGGAGAGGGAAGGGAGAGACGGGGGGGGACAGGCTCCCCGCGGGTGCTCGCCTCGCCGAGGCGCAGCTGGGCACCCCGCATCCCCATGCCGAGCCCCAGCCGGATTTCGGGAAGGTGGGAGCCCCGAAATCCCTGACACCGGGGCGGCAGAGGGCACGGCGAGCCCTTCTGCAGCGACAGATGCAAGACCTGAAGATCACCCTTGAAATAGCACTGGGAGGGGGGGTCCTGACTTGCCAAGCAGCCCCCTGGGGCACGGGGCAGCACCCAGCTGGGCACCCCGAGCCCCAGGGGGGACCCCCAGACGCCCCGAGCCCTCCAGGCTCCCTGCGCAGAGCCCAGCACACAGCACAGAGTGCTGAGCCCTGCCAGCCGTGCAGGGGGGTCCCCTGGCCCCCGTTGTCCCCAGGAGGGACCCCAGGAGCAGCGGGGAGCCCCAAGGGCCCCGGGCAGCCCCCCCCCCCCCCCCCCGCCCCGCCATGGCTGCGCGCTGACATTTCCTCTCTCTCGTTGACCCTTTTTCTGTTCTCTCTGTTATCTCAAATAATGTCACTGCCTCTTCAGCATCTATTCACCGGAGCAGAAAGAAGCCACTGCTGACACGGATGTTTTTTTAAAAAAATACTACCATCTGTGCCTGGCAGGGGCCAGGCAGCACCCAGCCAGCCCCGACCCACAGTGAGCCGCAGGGTCTCAGGTCAGGGGGGGACCCGCTGGGTGGGGGACAGGAGCCCCCCCCGGGACGGTGAGAGACACCCCGACACTGCCCGCTCGCTGCGGTGCCGCCCTGTGCACCAGGAGCATCCGCAGGCAGTGAACAAAAGTAAAGATTCTGAAAGGTTGGGTTTTTTTTTTTTATTTTATACAAAGCGTTTTCCTTTTTGCTGGTAAGAAACCCTGGTGTTCCCCACCTATCGCTGGGTCCCGCAGTGGAGGAAAGTCCCCCTGTCCCCTCCAGCCAGGCCACCGTAGCCCCCCCTCACCCCCAGGGGCCAGCACGCTGCCCGCTGGATGCCTCCATGCATCTCCCTTTTTTTTTGCAAACGGATGGAGCACAGCTTCCCCTCCCCGCTCCCGCACTGGCTATTAGAGGCAAACCCAGGATCGTTAGTCTTTCTGCAAAGCTCATAATGTGAAAAATGAAGCTCAAGAAAAATTAGCCAAATTACCAGGCTAATCCTTCAGCAGCAATCGCTGCTCCGCTGCACATCTGTAAAACGAGACCGGAGAGAGCAGACGGGGCAGCGCAGACGGAAAAGCACTCGTGTGTTTGTGGCGTGGCTGGGGGAGAGGATGGGATGAGTCAGTGGGGAGAAGGCGCTCGCTGGGCTTAATTTGCACTTCAGGTTTACTCCCAAGACGGCAAACTGCAGGGAGAGACAGGGCTGTGCTTCCTCCTGCACCCACCGTGCCCCCGCGGGGCATGAGAGCCCTGGGGGAGCGACTGCTCCAGCTGCCCAAGGTGCAGGGATGGGGTCCCCTACATCTCCCCGCATGCGGGCTGCAAAGCAGACACGGGAAGCTCAAGGAATTGCAGGAGGTGGTTGGAAGTTGGTGCAACCAAAGAGGTGATTCTTGTGCAAAAGTTGGAGTCAGGCATGTGGCAAATGCCCCCCCGCCCCCGTTATCACAGTACGTGTAGTGCAGCCCCTGGGAAGAAGGCTCCGAGAGAGCCAGAGAGGGAGGAACACCGAGAGGAGGGAGGAATGCCAAAAGGAGGGAGGGAGCGGGTGCTCCCATGCTCACAGTGAAATCCATGCTTACTTCTAACAAATTGGGACTGGCTCCAGCTGCTGACTCTGGCAGTTCTGGTCCCCACGGCACAGGGAAGGCAGAGCCCGGCTCTGGCAAAGCCGCGGCGCCAGGAGGGGCAGCATCCTGACGGGCAGCATCCTGCGCTCCCACTGCCCCCCTGCCCACATCCCCCCGGGGCACCGCAGAGCAGGGCCCTTCCCGCAGCGGAGTCTCACAGACCCCAGCCCAGCACCACCCTCTGCCCACCCCTGCCAGGATGGGGCAGTCGCTGCCACAGATCGTCCACCTGGGAATGGAACGTCACCCACATCCGCCCTGGTGAGGAGGGGAGTGGGATGAGTGGAGGCTGAAGGAAACCTCCAGAAGCATCTGGAGGCTTCGCAGGAAGGGAAACTCGGAGGCGCTGAGCGCGCCGCAATTCACATCACTCACATCTCAGCTGCTGGGCTCAGCCACTGTCTTGCTCCACGTCACTTCCGCGTCTCCATCACACCCACAAACGAACCAGAGGGCAGCAAGAAAAGGCTGAAAGTTCGCAGGCAAAAGCATCCCAGGTGGCAGGATCCCACAGCGCGTGTTCCAGGAAGAGCCAGGGCTTCCCTCTCCTGCCACGGCTCAGAGATGAAAACCAAAGTGGGGACAGCACGCTCAGTGTCCAGTGAAGGACACAGGCAACTGGGCAGGACGCACCGACCCAGCTTATGCAGTTGGCTCTATTTAAATCACCAATTTTAATTAAGATTTAAACCAGCAAATGAAAATTTTTACCGTTCTTTTCCTCCATACTCCTCCAGCACTCGTACCGTGACTGCCAGGCCGTCTTCTAAGGGAAGCAGCTAATGAGGATCAACCCCAGACATGTTGTTTTGAAGCGAAGTTTCTGCGCGCTGGATTTGGCATTTCTTTGTGCTAACCAGCAGAAACTACAGACACATTTAAGTGGTTATAGTCAACACGCTTCCAGATACTCACATTGATTACACTGTATTAGAAAATGGTAAATTATTTATCAGGCTTTCTGACTCGTGATTAGTGTAAAGCTGTTCTTGGATGCAAATTGGAATTGTAATTAGACATGTAGAAACCCAGCATCTGAAACCTGTTTTTATTGAAGCAGTGTAAGGTACTTTTTTCCTTTTGTACCCAGCATAATTATCAAAGAACACTTTGCACATAAAAACCCGTCAATTTATTAAAACCAGAGACAGTTTTACATCTGATCAGTGAAGTAGAGCTGGTCATCACGACGCCAGGATTTTAGAGCTAGTACATCTCAACTTCTCGCACTTGATTTTGTGATTCCTGCACGGAAGGCAAGCTCCCCCACCTCTGCCAATTTATTACTTAAGCTCTGAATGAAGCAATTCTTGAACAGAGCTACACTTAAAAAAAAAACAACACCCAGACAAACAGAACAATGATAAAATCTCTTTGGCAGGTACAGAAGAGACCACAGCCACTAAGAGTCAGCTTATTACTTCAAGAGACTCTGGCTTCAGACACTTACCTGCCAATTCCCTTTAGTTCCGTGGTACAACTCATTAAAATTTCAGAAGTAAAAACTGCATTTACATTTGCATAATAAGTTTAAATGCATTTAGGTTTTATAGTTTGACAATTGCAAGTTATGGTCAGCTTTTGAGGAGGTGGGTTTTAATTTTTTTTTCTACTTCAAAACAATTACTTCCAACTAAACCAAATTTGTGTTCCCTCTGCCCCTGGCCTCCCTCCACCCGAACAGCAGCGTGTTTCACATACCCAAGAGCAGGCAGGGTCAAGGGCACGCTCGTTTAAGACTGAGGTGTGAGAGATCCCAGAAGAGCTACTGCAAGTAGAAATGTTAAGACTGCCCTTGCCTTTGGCCACCCCGCTTGCAGGTGACAGTTGCTGTTTGAACCAGATCACGGGCATGTGAACAGAAGCCAGAGTCTGGCTACAGAACCCTGCTTATCAGCCCAGGCAGAGATTATGGGAGAGTGAAAACAGTGATAGTATCATTAAAAGTGTCCCTTTTTTTTTTTTCCATTTTCATTATCCAACTCTTAATTAGCACCAGGTAAGAGCTGTATTTAAAGGTTTCCTCTCCACTGTGAATTGCAGTCCAGGAGAAATGAAGACCTGAGTGTCAAGCCCCGAGATGCTTTTCACCCAAAAATGTCAAAGCGCTCTGCACATCCACCTCACCAGCCTTGCCGCCCGCCCTCGCAGGACGCCAGGGGAGAAGGGAAGAGACACGGCATGCATCTGAAGCAGCAGAACCAAGCAAAGTGTCATTATCTGCGCTGGAATCCAGCCAAGACCCTCTCCTCCTGCCCCTTGGGATTAGCACAGCAGTTGAGTAAGTAAATTCAAAACAAGATTTTGAGAGCCTGGGTCAAACTCACACCTAGCCCAAGTGCAAGCAGTTACTCTCAGGTCCTCATTGTAGCCCCCACTCCCAGCGACACCAGGCCCAAAATTGGCTCCACACCCACGTCTAGAAGCCCACAGCCACACAGGAGAGAAGTTTCCAGGCGTGAGGGCACGCACAGCTATTGCTCCAAGGATGTGGTGCCAAGAGCTTAGTCTTGCCAGAGGCACAAGCTTAACTCTCGGAGAGCGCGTGCAGCACTTCAGCGTTTAAAGACGAGAAGGAGTGCAGGGTCACGCCGGGGGCCCCGATATTGGTCTCCCAGCATTCAAATCCACAGGCACATAAGTCTCGCTTGGCTGCTTCCACGGCCAGCGGGGAGGTGTCTGCCAAGAGGAAGGCAAGAGCAGCCAGTTAGTCAGCTAGGCCACTGCAGGGAGACCAAAACAGGCCATCACACATTTAAACGCATGCCCCCTGGAGCAGGGCTAGTGCCTAGCAGATCCGACACACGTAAATGAACACACTGAATCACCCCCCTATGAAACACTGCCAGGCAGCTCTGCCAGGCACCATCCCACGCTCGTGACACGGCTTCACAACCCACCACAGCCACATGACAACTAGTGCTGTATCCCTCTGCTTCCAAACCCGACCCCGCTGGGAGGGCCGCATGGAACAGGGGAAGGATGCCCAGGGAAAGCAGATGATTACTGACCTGGTCTCAGCAGGGTGATGCCGCAGCCGCCCCCGCCAGCCCCCGTCAGCTTGCTGTGCAGGCCATGGGATGCCGTCACAGAGCACAGCCTGTCCAGGGAGGGATGGCCGACTCCAATCACATTTAAGTGGTGTTGATTTATATCAAAGAGTTCCTAAAAGCAACCAGACACACACGAGATGAGCACGCGTGGTGATGAAGGCTCTTCACAGCCACGGCTCCCTTCCCAGCGAGGTGCAGGGGAGCTGCCCTGCTTTCCCAGCCACCCCTACACAGCCATCTCATTTCTGCAGGGAGTTCAGCCGCCAGCATGTCTTGGGGCCCAGCAGAACAGGGCAGCAAGGTCAAGGCCAAGGCCTGAGCCCTGGGCTGCTCATCTGTCATTGTCCCCCTCGTGACTTAAGCAGCTGCTGCCCACCACAGTGACAGCAGTGCAACACCTTCCAGACCTCCTTTCTCAAGGAGGACAGAGAAAATCCTGGTCACCACAAGCTGCCAACAGGAATTTGTTTCAGGCGCTAAATCAGAGCTCCCTGATACCTCCTGACTGCTCCACCTCTCCCCTGTCATCCGAGTGTTGAGCAGGAGACTGTGCAAGCCCCCTCAGCAGCCGTGGGAAGAGCACTACGTCAGCATCTCTCATTCCTGGCTGTCATCCTGCCCCGCTCTGCAATCCATCCAGCGTAACTAAATCCAGTGGACTTCTGACACAGCCAAGTCAGAAACGGCATTGCTGGAGAGGCGACAGGGAGTTACCTCCCCTTGTTTGCATTGTGCAGCACTTCTCATGGGCAGGGCTCAGGCTGCGAGCCAAGGGGCCTCGCACCAGCACCACGCTGGGAATCTGGCACCCAGCAGAAGTGGGGTCAAGAGGGTCCTCGCTTTGGGGGACAGCAGCACAAGCTGCTCACCAGGCAAGGCTGCTTTCCAAGCAGATCTGCCCAGCGCTGGTGAGCTGCAAGCGCATCTCTGCCATGCTGTCCTGGCCAGCCACAAACTCCACTGCTCCTGGAGAAGGCTGCCACAGCAGCAAAGTCCAAATGGCCCAAGTGATGGACAACGCTCCCCAGACGTGGGAGTTACAGCTTCTCTCCTCCCAGTACTAGAGGTGAGGAATTAAGGAACACAGGGAAGGGCTTCAACTGCACTCAGGGCAAGCCTGGAGCAGGACCAGGAACTGACCCCAGGCCTCCAAGCACCGCAGTGCCCTCCCTGCTCATCAGCACATCAGTGTAGGAAGCTCGTTCTCAGCAATGCTGGTCTGAAGTCCTGACTTTATCGCCTCCCCAGCGTGTGGCTGCTGTTCACATCCACGGAGCCAGCTGAGACGGGACCAGTCCCGGAGAGGCTCCCTAATAACAGGAGCCCCGTGCTCCCCCCTCTAGCCAGTGCCACCAAGTGCTTTCCTGTCTGCGGCGTGCAGCGAGCCAGGAGGGATGCTGTGCACAAGGAGCAGTAGGAGCCACGCTGCAGCGTGGCAGGTGTCAGTCACATCACCCTCCCGCACCTCCACACAGGTCTCCTGCCAACACCACACAGGAGGGGATGATGCAGAAATAATCCCTCTCCCTGCCTCCAGAGCACGTCTGTACTGCATTTAAACAAATGCGAGGAGATGAATTAGCCAGTCGCATGCAGAGTGCATCTATCACAAGTTCTGTGCTGGGTTGGACAGACGTCCATCTAGAGGCCTCTTTATATGCCTGAGTGAGGGCACAGCACTGTCTATGATGATCCAAGACACCTGTCATCTCCTGATCCAAAATCTGCCAGGAATCGGATGACAGCTTATGACACAGTAGACTAGTTCGATGGTTCAAATACAATGCTGTCCAGGACTGCACATTTCAGAAACAGCCAAATATATATATGCTGCATATAATCAACTGTGCCTCTGTGGGCTCTTCAAACACAAGACAAACCAACAGATTCAAGACAGAAATCTGCTCATTGCAGTGCTGCTTCCTGGGCATTGTATACAAGGCTGCTTTGGCACCTTTCACGTAAGGATCTCAAAGCACGCTTCAAATTAGCCCTCCTCTTCCCCATCCCCCGATACTTCCGACAGCCGGAGCAACATGGCATCAAGCTGGAGAGAAGCTGTCTGAAGTTATGCTGCAAACGGACTCCAGATCTCCTGCAGCTCTGCCAGCCCAGCCCTCATTCAGGTGAGCCCACCCTAACGGGTGCAGAAGCCCACCGTGCCCTTGATGCAAAGGGAGCAGAAGGACTTTGCTATGAATCCCATGGGAGACCCCCCTGCGCTTGCTGTGGTCCCAGCAGCAGCTCACCCACATGCAGTGAGGTGTAACACAGCCTGAAGCAAGAGAAGAGGACGATGACCATCTGCTAACAGAGCGTCCCTGCACTGCTGCCGCGGGTCGAGCTGGGACAACAGCTCTCTGTCCCATCCCAGAACGTCCCCCTGCACCTCTGGAGCACACTCACAGCTGTGGAGGGTACAACCTGCCAGCAAGAGCAAGGACAAGCAGAGGTCCTCACAGGTGGGCCAAGGGGAGGGATCCAGATGCCAACAAGGAACTGCACTGCTGGTACCAAATGGTTCTTGACCGTCCAAGTCACTTGGCACCCAGGGCCAGGCCAGGTTTGCCTCAGCTGGGACACTGCCACGCATCCTTACCCCACGGTCCTATGAATCAGTATTACGGTGCTCTCAGCACTGCAAAAAACTTACTCCACTTGGAGGCACATCCCCCCCACCACAGCAGCCTCTCCTACTTTGAACAAAGCCAAGACAAACACAGATCTTTGTATGCATCTCATGCATCAATGTCAGGTCAGCTCTGGGCACAACTCTGTTCGTTATCCTCTGGAGCCAGGATGAGCGCAGAGCAATGGGAGCTGGCTCGTAACCAGTCCATCACAAACCAGTGGCTGCTGGGCGCTCTGCTCTTCACTCCAGCCTTGGCAGTGACAAAGCAATTGCTTCACAGGCAGCGACTGCCAGAATGAGCGTGGCTGGCCCGCGGCACCGGGAGGCAGCGGCTCGGCCTGAACTCACTCCACATTTCTTAGCAAAGGGAAATAAAACCTCCAAAGCTACAGGTCCACAAAGCACCAGGCCCACTCCCCCCCTCCTCGTGCACCACTGTGAAGACACTAGCAGCATTTTCCATCCCTCAGCTCCAGGAAGGGCATTAAAAGCAGCGCACACAGACCATGGTTTCACTCGGAACTGAACATTTCCTGCTATCAAATTTTTTCATAGACCTAATGTTCTTTAAATGACATTTTGATGTTCAACAGTAACAGTGTCTAAAAATACTGGCGAACAAGCCCCTTACCTCCAGCACAGGGTAATACTCTGGTGATGGATTTGCAGACATCGCTTCCAGAACACTTTGGCACTCCTGAGAAATTGCATCGATGGAGTCCAGCACTGGGTTCATTATGGCAGGGAACTGAGAAGGAGGGGGTGTGGGAGAGGGGAAGGCAAGATATGAGAAGATTGCTCTCTAGCCTTCCAATACCGCTGTGATAAAACTGGTCCCAGTTTCTTTGAGGTGGACAATTTCTCACCCCACTTGGGCCTACTCATTCATGGAAAACCCCCCTGCAGAGCAAGTCAATGGTAAGTTGCTCCCTCCTGCAGAAACTGGAGGAAGAGAGGCCAGAGGAAGGAGCTGGTGATTTTTGTGGCAGACCCTGTAAGTGCTGGATAGAGGGAGGAGGCGAGCTGAACCCCCATTCCCAGGGCAGCTGGGTGTTAGCTAGCAGCAGGTAGGATCACAGTGACTACAGGAGGGACCTCTGAAGAGATCCCCATGAGACCTGCTGTCCCACGTGAAGAAATCTGAGCTCATGAGGGTTATCTCCCCACCCCAGCACACATCTCCATCCCTGCAACCACACAGGTGCTGCACCTTCAGGATCTTCTCTTTGACACCAGCCACCAGGACCTTGGTGCTTCGAGGGACTTTTGTGTTGGTCAGCAAGATCCTCAGCGTCGACACCCTGGAAGCAACACAAGACATCTCCTCACCTCTTTCCTTCGCAGTCCCCCAGCAGCTCCCAAGGCCCAGACAGCTATAGTTCATTCTGCCTCAAAAGGCAAGACACCCAGGATAAGGAGTCCCATTAGTTTTAAAAAAGTTAAGCAGGTGCTTTAGTGCTAGCGGGTTCAGGCTTGTTCCTCTTAAATACAAGGAACAACTGTACAAGCACTATAAATAGGACTGCAACGCATTTACTAAAATCCATGTTTTTCAAGCAAATTTTTTCCTTTGAAATACTATCTGTGAGACTAGCCAGCAGTAGCCATTAACTGCTAATAGAGCAATTTCATGCACTGTGAAAGATTTTAATGGAGTCAGATTATACTTCGTTGGCAGGAGGCAGAAGGAACACGCAGGACCTGGATTTGTCTCTGCAGCTTGGTTTTCAGGCAATCCTACCACCAGGTAAGCAGAAAGTTCCCCCTCCCCACAATGTCATTTGCTGCCAGGAGCAGATCAGTTCCTGCTGCCCATAATGCCATGAAATTAATATTGATCCTTTGTGCTGTGTTCATCTAATGTCAGATAATGACCAAACATTTCATTGTTCCCATCCACCCCAACAATGCTCGAGACAACACTCAAGCTACCCACACCCACAGGAAAACCTGGCTACAAAGCCCTTCCGCCACGCTGTTGGTGATCTCCCATCAATCTCATACCCTACAAGATCCACCCAGTGCCTCTCTGACATATTCCACCCACCGTATGCAAGCGTTATTTTTAAACTCGAATATTACCTCTTTAATGGTGTGATTTTTCCTGATTGGTATCTCAGGGCTCCACCTAAAGTAAAATACACGCATTGTCTCAGTACACAGCGAGCTGAGAGATAACACAGCGTCGTAAGAGACAGAAGGCCTTTCATCTTTAGAACCTCACCCACAGCATATGACAGTAATTGCAAGAAACACCAGCTAAATGAACCATGTTCCCAGACAGCATGAATCTGCCTAAACCTGCTGACTTAATGAGAGGGTCTGGCTGGACGTAGTTAACCCAGTGCCTCTCCCTTTGCTCTCTTCTACTCCAGGATCGCATTAAATATTTTTTAAAAGGGAAAGAGTTTGGCCAGCATGAAATCTTTACCGAAAAAAAAGAATCAAGCAGTGATTCCCTGGGGCAGAGCCAAGCATGCAGGTTTCAAACTGGACTGAACATGTGCAGTCATGTCAGCAGCCGTCCTTCAGCATGGAATTTCATTGTCCAGAAGGAATGTCTCACTTGGCTCCTACTTTTACAGAGGCATTGCGATTAGGTCTCATTAGAAAGATTATTAAAATTCTCCAAGGACACTTCCAAAACACTTGGAAGTCTCTGCTAATTGAAACTAAATGACAGCTGTCCAACTGCATTTTCTACTGCATTATCCTTGGGACAGGATCAGGTTTCTTCGCTTATGCCAGAATGTTTAAATATCAGTTATTTGCAACACTGTCTCTGCCCCACAGCATTTGCCTGGGGAATGCAGATCTCTGGTGTTACTGCAGCAAGTCCCCACCAGCCCAGAGGGCTCCACTTTCAGCTTACAGATGGGGCAAACCAGGACAGAAAAGGATTCCCTGTACTCCGGTCAAAACAAGGACCTGAATTTGGGAGTTTCTCATCCCTCTGCTGTACCTCAGTGCAGTGAGGCAACCTGCTCCATCCAGTGTCCCTGCAGCCATCCCAACCAAGCCTTATCATTTGCAGAGATGCAACTTGTGGCACTCGCTCGCCACCTCCGCTGATGCACGCTCTGCAGCAGAGAATGGAAACATGGTGGCTGCGGCTTTGCCACCCCGACAGCATCTCCTCAGCATCCTCACACAGTGCTGGGGAACAGCAAACACACACGTACCCCAGGTACCAACAGCATTATCCACACCCGAGGGATTGCCATGGATCACCCGCTCCCCCTGGAAGGCCCAGCTGTTAATCAAAGTCAGCTCCTCTTCCGTCCACCTGAAAAGCAAGAAAATGACTCCAGTACACAACTGAAACTCCACACATGTGGAGCGACAGAGAGAAGCACCAGTGGCCACAGGAGATACAGAGCCAGCAGGAACCATACAAAGCACCCAGTTGCCATGGGAAGCCCCATCACCACAAATTCCCTCAGCACACCGCAGTCTTTGGGCAGAGAACAGGCACTGTCATTTACAGCACTTAGCTGCCACTCGGGCACTTTTCTGCACAGCAGCACATAGAAACACCTCCAGCCCCGCCGTGAGGCGAACTGGCACTGCTCCACAGACAGAGATGGCGTGACGGGCTGCCCAGTGCTCCCACTGTAGGCCAGTGGCGAGGGAGGGAGCAGATTCGGTGAGAAGATCCCAGCCCTGGGCTAGTAAAGATCAAATTTAACTGAATGCAAGTCCAGACCTAACCACATCTCCCTGGCACTGCATGTTACCACACATCTTGGCCTAACATCCTGCTCACCAACAGGCAGGACAGTATTTATAGACGCAGAAGATACAACGTGAGAAGAGAATAGTAAAAGTTGCATTTCACACATGCAACTCCAGACTAATTGCCAGCTACTCGGCTGCAGAAGCCTCACAAATTGGGTCAAAAGGTGTAGTTAGAACTGATTTACTACCTCCAGCAAAGACTTTGATTTTTATGGATTAACTCCTAACACTTCGAGCTGCACAGGGTGCTGGCACTTAGAGCACAGAAGAGAGCCAAATGCAGATCCACAAAGTGTTATGCTAAAAACACAAAACAAGGTCTTTCTGTTGTCTTAAAAGCAGTCACATAAATCGGCAAGTGCTTTGAGAGTTTAAATGCTGGCACATAGAGTTTGGTCCTGGGTCAGACTCAGCAAGGATCAAGCCCCTGACTGAACATACTAATTAATGGACTGTAGCAATACAAAAAAGCAAATACAGAGCTGCCAGTTACAAAGCAGTTGCCGGCTGCAACCTCACGGCAATTCCACCACAGCGGTATCTCCCCCAGCGCCTCTCAAAACCCTGCTGCTCTGGGCCTGCTTTTGCAAGGAAGCATGCCCCCACACAACCACCTTCACAACCCCCCCAGTCTATTTCAAACCCACTCACTCGCTCCACGCTGAAGGACCGTCTCCAACCCAGGCACCCCAAGGGAAGCCTGACACCCGCAGGGAGCCAGCTGGCCCTCCTGCACCCCGCTGTAATGCACTCATAGAATCACACAATCACAGAATCATCTAGGTTGGAAGAGACCTTTCAGATCACTGAGTACATAACCCGAACACTCAAAAACCACCACTAAGCCACATCCCTCAGCACCTCACCTGCACATCTTTTAAATACCTCCAGGGTTGGTGATTCCACCACTGCCCTGGGCAGCCTGTTCCAATGTTTGATAACCCTTTCAGTGACTAAGTCTTTCCTACTATCCAATCCAAACCTCCCCTGGAGTAACTCAAGGCTGTTTCCTCTTGTCCTATCACTTGTTATTCAGAAGAGAGGAACCCCCACCACGCTACATCCTCCTTTCAGGTAATTGTAGAGCATGATCAGGTCTCCACTCAGCCTCCTTTTCTCCAGACTAAACACACTCAGTTCTCTCAGCCGCTCCTCGTAAGACTTGTTCCCTAGACCCCCTCACCAGCTTCGTTGCCCTTCTCTGGACACGCTCCAGAATCTTAATGTCTTTCTTGCAGTGAGCAGCCCAAAACCAAACACATCTCTGACCGTCCCCTGGAACACAGCGCTGCCGGCTCTGCAGTCCAGACACACAGCACGCATCCCAAGCCACCATTCCAAACGGCCAAACGCATGGTGGTATCAGATATCCCAGCATCAGTGATGCTCTGCAGAGACCAGAGCTGGTGTTTGGTGCACTGAGAACGTGCATTCGACAGGTTTTAAAGATAGCGGGGCCGGAAGAGGTATTACATGATGGAACAGAGGTGCAAACATGGATTTTGGAAAAGCATCACAGAGTCTTACACAAAATAATGAGCAGTCACTGACCACTGCTAAGGCACATCAGAAATTCTGAGAGCCACCTGCTATCTGGAAGCTGCTTCCCTTAACTCCCCACTTCCCTGGGCCTCAGCTGATTATCTTTATCCATCTCCACACACCTTTCATTTCACTTGCCAATATTTAATCTGTGAAGCATTCAGGAAAACAGCTCACACCATCGCTACTCAAAATAGAAGCGCAGTTTGCTGTAAACCACTTGTTTTTAATCCTCTTTGAGAGGCTGCGATTCTTCTCTACACAGGAGTCATTATATCACACTGTTCTTTTCTTGCGATGTTAAGCAAAAACCTCCTGAAGTCTGACACCCCCATCTCTCATTTACCCCTCTGCATGCCAGCTGGAAGAAAAAAAAAATTATGCTGTATTCAAGCTGAAGCTAAGACGTGCGAGCAGAGAATGAAGACATCCTCGCTGCCTGGTTTGGAACTGGCCTTTCATTTCTCACACCGTGTGACTATTTGGGAGATTTACCTGAGCACAGCCTACAAACTGCTCCGCTCTAGGAACACGTTTCTGGGTCAGGCTGCAAACTCTGTTTTTGAAGCAGAACACAGTCACCCTCTCTCGCTGTCTCACTTTCAGTCCCACACAAAAACCACAGAAGCCAACCATAAAAGGTTGCACCTGGCACTGAGCACACAATAGAGGGTTCATGCCACTCCAGCTGCGATATCCATCTTTAAACAGAGCCTCCTCAGACACACAGCAGAGCAGACCAGTTTTTCAAGACTGAACTCCAAGGGAAAGCAACCCAAGGGCAGAAGGAAAGAAAATCCCTTTCACCAGCCACTGATAAAGGGGAAACTCAGGCAGGAGATCAGAAAGAAATGTACCACATGCAGAAAAAAAATTAATGTGAAAATGCAGAAAAACCAGAAAAGATCCTCAGTTTCTTGAGGACTCAAAGGAAAACCTGGAAGATGCTCAGCGGCAGAGATGAAATAGAGGTTAAAAAATATTCACCACATTAAAGTGTGTGTTTTATTTGTCTGGCAAAATAAATGTTGGGGTTTCTTTTTTTAGTATGTGTGTCTTACACTAGACAAGGGAAATGATGCAAGTTTTACCAAGTCTCTGCATCCAGTTGCTTTCATCAGAAACAAACTGTAAACTCATGATTCACAGTCAGAGCCCTGGACAGGGCACATCTCTGCTGCTGGGAACAGAAGGCAGCAACAAGAGAGGAAGAGAAAGGAACCGAACTCGGGGTGCCACTGCTGTGGCCACAGTCATAGTCCAGGAGTTGGCCAGAGAGACCAAGAGAGGTGTCAGTGCCAGAATCTGTGCAGGTAAAGGACAGGGCACAGAGAGCAGGGCTGCCCCAGGCCACGCATCCAAGGCAGGGAGGCTTTCCCGATGCTTTACCTGGCTGTGGAGTCTCCTTCCTTCAGAGGGCATGAAATGGCTCCGCACACTGTCAGCAGGGCCGCTGCCAAACAAACAGCGTACGCGGCACTTGAACCCAGCCCGGCTCCCGTGGGCAGCTCAGACCACACCAGTATGTCCACACTCGGAACATCTCTGAAAGACAAACACACAAGATGTAACACAACGACCTTGAATTCCATCTTGAGACAACATTTCAAATGCAAAAGATGCCAATTAGGACCAATCACAGGAAAAGTTGGTTGAAAACTGGCAACATCAGCACATGCATCTGCATCCACACACGCAGGCTTCAGGAGTGCTCAGTTAGCACAGCTGAGTAGCCTTGCTAAGCCATTGTACTAGAACAAAGCCTTGCTGAATTGGATCTATGATTAGCACAGCTTGTCAAGCTGCTAGCAGGGGCACTTAGTAACTAAATACTTGAGTAGCACCACAAAGAAACCGTTCAAGGATTCTTGTAAACACGATTTTAAACATATTTCTAAATAAAGCCTAAATATCCCAAATCCTTGACTGCATCGTTACATCCCGCTGGAGCGACAAGCTGATGGGGAAGACTAAATACGCACATATCTGTGCCTACATGCGCCTTTTCTCCACTGAAGGCATCCGGGTTGTGTTACAGACCCTAACATCAAACCCAGCAGCTTTTCAATGGCTGGCGAGTGACATGAACTACGAACTGATGGTTTCAGAGAGGGCTGATGACAACCCCAGTGCTCTCACCAAGAGAATGCAAAGCAAAACATGATGCAGTTACACTTCATAATTCTTTAACCATTGATTCCTTTGCTATGAATATTAAACCAAGTCAGAATCTGACTTCAAAACGGTCAGCAGTGCCACATCAGACATTGCCCTGAGCACCTGTCCAGTCACTTACGCTGATACCAACTGTGTTGGTCAAGTTCAGAAACTGAAACGGCCCTGAGCTGCGATTACTCCAAACTCTCATTTTCTTAGGGAGATTCAGCCCACAAGAGGGATTAGACTTAGCTTAGACAATGAATTCACAGCTCATTTCTGTAGCGGTTTTTCTAACCTAAGCCAGGATGAAATGAGCTGCCTGCTGGAGGGAGGAATGTCTGTCTCTGCTTCTGTTGACTGTGCAGGCAGAGCAGGATGAACTGCTCCGACTTAAGCACCTCAAAGCTAGATCCCTAAATGAGAGCAGATAATTCCCAGCCCACCTGCTTGGGGCAGCCCACCCACCAAAATGCTGAGCTCTGAAGAGTCTCCTGAGGTGCTCAGAACCTCAGTGAAGTTATGTTCCCTGTAATTTCTTATTTTGCCTTGAAGATTTGGTTTCTTCCTGTGACCTTGTAGAAGAAATTAATGGTGAACAACACTCAGGACAGCATGTTTACTTTGGGGAAGGAAGATAGCCTTACCCATACTTAGCCGAAATAGCCAGGCACATATACAGAAAGGCAAGAGTAGCAAGGCTCTCGGGACCTGAGGCCTCAGCAGCGATTCCAGCAAACTCTTTCAATGCATCCAGCTGTTCTACGCTGGGGGACTTAGATTCATCAAAGTCAGCTACGGAAGCAAGCAGGGAAGAATTTAAACACTTAGAAACCGGGGAATTGTTAACTTGAAAGCAATATTTACAAGAACAACATCTCCCATTACAGTAGGCAGAAACAGCTTGAGCCAATTTCAGATTTCACCTAGAAAATTTCTACCTGAGGATTCATGATGAAATAAAAGCAAAACTTCCACCAGCCACTTTGAACACCCAGTGTTTCCACACCTGCACTGTATTACAGCAACTGTCTCCTTGCCTACGCTTTCCAGTGTGCCCATCCATCACTACGCAGAACTCAGCAAGTCACAAACTCTTTAATTAAGAGCATGGATATTCTGATACACTTCACACCAGCCTGGACTCGAAACGGGCAGGAGCAGGCATCAGTGTAAGAGACCTTTTGATCAGTGCTGAGAAAGGTTGCCAACTCTCCCACTCAGCAGACTTTGTTCTTCTTCGTGCTAAGCAAACAGCGCTCATGAGGGTCACAGCAGTTAACACTAGGTACTCTGGAGGCAAACGGCACAACCACCAGTCAGCAGCTTCACCCAGTACAAAACGTGGCAGAAATTCCAGTGAGGGCTGGCATGGGGCAGGAAAACAGGCCCTGTATCCCTGTCTTCCTCAAGAGCTCCCAACTCAGACCAGCTTCAGAGAGACTCCTTTTTGGCACCCCATCAGCAATATTTACATATATAATACACCTGGATGCAGGTCCTGGCTGACTGCTCGATGTATGACACCACCACCCGAGCAGCAGCAGCACTAGACCCTGGAAACAGGGACTAGACTAGAACCTGAAACAGGAGGACACAGACACAGCCACAGCAAGGGCCACTCGCAGACACCAGCGCATCAGGTGGGTCACAAGAAGCACGCATAGGGAGCGCGGGTGCCCGAGCTGGGGGACGCAGGGGCACGTTAGCGTTTAACCTGCACTGCGCGTGGGTGGTCACAGCTGACAAGGCCCAGCAACACTCGGCAGAGGGAACAAACCGCCCGGCGCAGGGTCCCAGCACGGTGAGTGGACAGAAGGCGCCGAGCGGGCCGGCCAGCCCCACGCAGCGCAGGAACAGCCCTTTCCTCCCGCCAGCGCTTGCCTGCAAAGCCGCTCCGCAGGGCGCGGAGGCGGGAGACGTCCCAGCTCCTCACGACGCCGACGCCGGGCAGGCGGACGCACACCCTGCCCTCACCGCAGGGCCGCAGGCGGAGGAAGGTCCTCAGGTCCAGCGCCACGGCCAAGGCCACCTGCGGGCGAGGAGAAGCGGCGTGAGGCGAGGTGAGGCGAGGCCAGGCGGGCCGGAGCGCCCGGCGGCGGCGGGCCCTTACCTTGCCGTGCACCACGGCGTGCTCCCCGTGGAGGATCACCTTCCCCGGGGCGGACAGCGCCAGGCCCCGCTCCCACATCTCCCGCGGCGGGACGCGGCCCCTCAGAAATGCCCCCCGCCGCCTCCTCAGCCGTCCAACTCCAACCGCACGGACTGACAACGCGTCTCACCAATAGGAGCCGCGCTCTGCCCCGCCCTCTTTGCCCTCGAGCCAATAGACGGGATCCCTGCGGGGGCGGGACTTCGGGGAGGCCAATCGGCGCGGAGTGGTGCGGCGCTGGGGTGACGGCACGCGTGGGCGCAGGGAGGGACGGCGGCCGCGGAGGGTCAAGGGCCGGCGGCCGGCGGCTACGGCGGCCGCTTGTGTCTCCGCAGCCCCGACGGCGGCTGCCGCAGCGACCGGGCCCCGAAGGTCTACACGAGGACGGGAGACGCAGGTAGTGCCCGGAGGCGGCGCGGGGAGGGGGACGGACGGGCACACGCATACACCGAGGGGGCTCCGCGGGGCCGGGCCCGGCCTCTGAGGGCCTCCCCCGGGCCTCTTCCAAAGGCTTCTCCAGCACCTTCACCGGGGAGCGGAGGCCGAAGGGGGACCGGATCTTCGAAGCCCTGGGAGCCACCGACGAACTGAGCTCAGCCATCGGGTAACCCCCTGCCCCGGGACCCTCTCCCGCTGCCGGCCGCGGAGGCCCAGCCTCGTCCTGCCAGGGTGGAGCCGCTCTGCGGGCAGCTCTGGCCCCAGGCAGGCCGAAGCCAGGCCCTCCATGTGCACAAAGGCCTGGGGACACTGTCCCAAACCCCTTCTGTGGGGGTCTTCTGCGCTACCTCCTCTGCGAAGAGCTCCTCTCCCAGCCCCACTGCCCAGCAGGAGGGAAGGGGATACATCACGGACCAAATTTCTCTAGAGGGTTGCACTCACAAACAGCCAGCAGTGTCCAAATTCTGGATTTTTTTCATATGGAAAAACATATAAGCACAATCGTGGTAATTTTTTTCATTTCCAGCTAACTGTTCTCTTTTTTTTTTTTCTTATCCTAGGCTTGCTGGTGAATTTAGCAGTGAAAAGGGCCATACGTTTGTTGAACAACTTCACAAAGTGAGTATTAATGATAATCCTCGCCCAGTGCAGCCACTTAGTCTGTGGTATTGAAGTGTATTCTTAAACTCTTTAATTTTAGACACAAGGCTCCCACTGACACAGAGGAATTTAATAAGTTTAGTATTAAACTACATAAATACTTAAGACTCTAACTGTTGATCTACTGGTTCCCTTCTTGGTTATAGAAATTTATTTCTTGGAGAGTAATCAAGTGATTAGTTATGGCCAGACAAACACAACTCTAGATTTATTCAGACTTGTTACTGTACGCAGTCACGGACACAAGTCTTCTTGTCACAAAGCCTCAGATTTGAAATCAGGGCAAAGTAACTATGTGGGCACAGTGGTGGGAGGCAGCTCCCAGCATGGCAGTCTGTGAGTTTTGCAGATTAGCTTCACTGTGCACAAGAATGCAGAAGCAGCTAGTCAGGGACTTTAAAAAGCTTTACCAGACTGCCTCTCGAGTATCCTGGGCTGTGGAGAGATGCCCCTCTTGGAAGCGGACATGACAGTAAGTCAGCGCTGTCTGCAGCTGTTCGTCAGTGCCTTTCTCCCAGCGGTTACTGGTTCGGTGTTCTACCATCACAGGGGTTATATGAGCACGCCCCAGTCTGTTTTCTGCAAAGTCAGCCAGGATGGTTTAATGTGCCAGTGAAAACAAGTACATGCGCTAATCTGGCTTCTCATAAAGCAATTAGGGAGCACTTATCTGATCCCCCCTGCCAGCAGGCTGGGGGATGATGAACAACAAGGGTAGGATCTTCTTTAATCAGCACAACCAGCTGTCGCCTCCCAGAGCTTGCTGCAGTTGTACCGGAGCATCAAAGGCTGGTTAATGAAAGCGCTTCTTATTTTTGTCCTGATTGCCACATCTAGGTCCAGTGTATGCTGCAGGATGTGGGCTCCAACATCGCGACGCCTCTCTCCTCAGCCAGGGAGGCTCACTTAAGTAAGCCCCACAGTACCTTTCCCAAAATAACGGTTCTTGAATCACAGCCGTCCTCCTAGACTGGCGCTGGGGAGGTTGTTCTGGTACGTGGTAGTTAGAGCTGCCCACGGGCGGCTCCGCTGTGTGCGTCTGGGTGCAGAATGAAGTCACCCACGGTCCCACAAGCTGCTGTGTTTGTGTGACTGCAGCGATGTAAGCTGGCCTGAGGCGCTGCCCCAACACTGACACCCAGCCAGGCTGCTGAATGGGGAGCCAGCCCTGCTCCAGCAGGAGGATGATTTGGGGATGTTTTCTTAGGACTTACTGATCCAAGAAACACGAAAGCAGAGCTCTAGCTGTAGACTGAATCACTTCTGCATTTCTTTTAGTTGATTGTTCTTTTCCCTCTGTAGAACGAACATCTTTTAGTGAGAAGCCGGTTCTGGAGCTGGAGCAGTGGATTGACAGTTACTCAGAGCAGCTTCCTCCACTCAGAGCTTTCATCTTGCCCGTAGGTACCGCTTATGCCTCTCGCTGACTGGAGAAGGCTTGCTTTGTGAGGGGAAATCTGCTCTGCCACTTGCTATAGGAAAACAGGTTGCGAGGCCACTATTTGCGCGGAAAATACCATAGAAAATCAGAGAGAAGGACACGGTTGAGTTAAATTTCCACATCCTACTGCATTCAGATATCTCTTCCCAGTTGCCTAACCATAACATAGGGTTCAGTTGCATGTGTGTGTGAGACGTGATAAGCTTTGCTGCAGTTACACAATAAGGTGGATGGCTATATCTGTTGTTAGCAGACATTGATGTGCTGTTTCATTGTTGTTTCAGTCGGGAGGTAAAAGCAGTGCTGCTCTCCATTTTTCCCGAGCTGTCTGCCGCAGAGCTGAAAGGTGGTGAGTGTTGGCTGTAGTGTAACAGAATAAAATTGATAAAAGGCAATCAGAATGCTACAATGATAGCAAATCATTGCAGTTGGAGCAATCAACCATAGCTGTATTGCATTCAGCTAGAGCTTGAGTCGAGCTTCGTATGTTTGTATTAGTCAAATTCGAGGAGTGCAGTCAGCAAAAAGTAAGTCTCTTCCTTCCCCTGAACTGGGTCACCTGAGCTAAGAACTTCAGAACAAACAGGCAGGTTTATGTTGAGATGCGTCTACGTGTTCAGCTCGTGTCTAGTTTGCTAAATGTATTTTGTAGGCCAGGACAGGCGGAAGCTGGGGCACTGGTAGATGTGAGATCCAGAGAAACTTTAGTGGCTTAAGATGTTGCTGCTCACACCTACCTTGTCCCACTTCTCTACTGGAGATGAAAACTCTCCTCGTAAGGTCCATAGAAAAAACCCTCTTGTCTGCTCGTTATGTAAATCACTTCCGTGCAAAGTCTCTTGTGTTGGCCCGAACCTGCTCATCAGCAGTTCTAAGTTGCTGGGGGTTCTTTACTGAAGGCGCTGATGCGCAGGAAGGTGTTTGTGTGGATGTCCTCTGACAAGATACACTGAAGCACCAGTGATCTTCAAAAACACTAACATCACAGTCGGTGGTTCCTTGTCAAAAGAAAGCTAGAAGGAGCGCTGTACACCAGTCAGGAGGCGAGAGAAACAGCTCTGTTCCCTCAACAAAAGAAGGGGCCCTGTTTACCTGCACAAAAGGATAAGGATCCTGCAAACTGCTGCCATTGTTCAGTGATACCCACTGATGAGTATCCTTTAGAGGAGTGGAGCTGCAGTCCTCCAGAACAGTTACCAAAATCAGTTGCAAGATTTTGCCACCACAGATTCCTCTTGGGGAAGTAAAGTGTTCACACCTGCTGTGAGGAGTGAGAGTGGGGACTGCAGGTGAGGCTGGGGTGTGAAGGTTGGTGTTGCAGCGAATCGCAGCCCTTTGCATTCTAAGCTAGAAACTTTCCTTTTCTTTTTCTAGTGTGGTTCCTTTAGTACAAGCAGGGGAAGCAGATCCAAACGTGGCCAAATATTTAAACAGGTAAAAAAAAATAATGAAATCCCAAACCCTTACTCTGTAGTACTGGAGTGTGCCTGGTCTTGTTCCCTTAGTCTTGGGATAAAACCATGGGGCTTTGCCTCTCAAGAAGCTTCCCTTCTAGAATAAGATTTTTTAAGTTTCCACAAGCAGCTTGTTAAAAGGTATTCTTGCAAGGCCTGTATGTTTGCAGACACTGCTGTGGTGCTGAGGGAGCAGTCACTTCGCTTTCTTATTGAAGGTCATTTTGGAAATCACTTCTCATGTGGTTTCTCTTTGCCTCCCTTTACCTGCCGTTCTTGTGCTGTGATCAAATGTGTTTTGCTGTGGAGTTGTGCATTGCTGGATACAAACCCACTTAGCCTAAGAAGTGGTTTCACTGCTTTTCCCTTATTTCCAGGCTGAGTGACTATCTCTTCGTTTTGGCACGCTATGCTGCAATGAAGGAAGGGAAGGAAGAGAAAATATATATAAAGCCTGAAGCATAACTGGGAGCTGGAATGTTTGTTTCCTTTGTTGTGGGAAGCTAAATCCAGCAGAACTCTTTCCCCCATCAAGGAAGGGAAAGAGAACAAGCCTGGATTGGAAGTGTGAGCTGCCGAGAACTTCCAGCTTAAAAAACTAGGACCTTGTTCATAAATACTATG
This sequence comes from Chionis minor, assembly GCA_013398295.1. NCBI lineage: Eukaryota > Metazoa > Chordata > Aves > Charadriiformes > Chionidae > Chionis > Chionis minor. The sequence goes on along the minus strand of VZSF01003149.1, from coordinate 87,214 downwards.
AGGAACACAGCTGTTCTGCTCACTGGGCCTTGTCCAAATATCCCTTGTATAACAGTGCGGTCATGGCATCAGAGCTACTGTTTGCCCTGGGTTGGAGTTGAGGCAGGAGACTTCAAAGAACTCCAGCTGATTTCTAGAGATGTCTTCATTTCCCTGGGCAGTGGCAGGTGCTGTGGAAAAGCTTTGACAGGACTCTGAGGAATGAAGAAGAGAAAACAATCGGCTTCTCTTTGTAAGTCATAATGCTCACACAGAACAGCAACTGTGTAGAGACTCAGGAGCTCTGTCCACAAGCTTTGAAATAATAAATGTGATTTACTTGTACCAAAGGGCCCTTAACTGTCATACTTTAACACTCAGCCCAGCACGCTTTTCTTTTTTGAGTTGCTTTCAATCCATCAGGCCTGGCTGGAGCTGAGCTGTGTAGATTTACAGGAATGCACTAAGAATTCTTTGGCTCTGGCTGCTTCTCCTTATGCATGTGAAGAATGTCTCCGTGCTAACAATCCAGTGCATTCTCTGCCAGGAACGGGGCTCATGCAGGATAGAGGGATTAAAGGAGGAAGGGCCAAATCCTACAGGTCATGTGCAGGCAAAGATGATTCTGTGATTCTAAGCTCTCTTTAGGTGGCTGGGGTTAACTCCAGGTGGAGCTGCCCCTCGGAGCGCACAGACCCTTCTGCCTTTGGTCACAGCATCCCCCGCTGGCTGCAGGTCCCAGCTGAAGGAGTGGAGCCCTTGTTTAGTTTTGGTACCTGTCTGCTGGGGACCACTGAAGTCACTAAGTTGCAGATAACAGGGTTGTGATGAGTAGCAGGGGCCTGGCGCCTCCTCAACTGACAGCTAGAGGTGGAAGAGAGAGGCCAACACCTAAAGGGGTTCGTATCTCACGCACTTTAACGTCTGCAGCCACCTCGGGAGTGTCACTGTCACGGAGCCCTCAGAAGAGTAGATTAGAACACGTCCTAGAGCTTGGAGAATCTGACCGCAAACATCACGACAGCAGAACGCCGTACTTCAGAGAAGACAGCCTCTGCTCCAGCCTCCTGATGGGCTGAAAACTGCCAAAAAAACATGCTCTGTGTGTAAAGAGTTGCATTACAGCCAGCTGAACGAGTTAACACCTTGCTACCCATGTTGCATGGAGAATACAGACAATGACAGCTTTACAGTTAAGTCCAAGCCGCTTACAGCTTGGAAATATAATTGGGAAGAACATGTGTCAGGCATGGTGCTTTACGTCTTCCTCTCCTTGTATGGAGGAGCATCACGGAAACCTGTGGGCTGAGAGGTGATTACACATCAAGGGCACTTGTCCTGCGCTAAGGGTGGTGATTTTAGTGGTAGGAAGGAGCTTTTAAGTCAGTCATGCAGCTTCTGTTCAATTGTTTAAGTGGAAACAACCTTAAACTTCCTTCCCAAAAGAGTCTCTGGCTTTTATGCTAACTTTTTAATCAGAGCGGGGTCAGAGTGAAGAATGCCCAGTGCTAATAGATACCGCTGTCTCATTATTCACCCCTTTTTTTTTTTAAAGCAGATATTTCATGGCTATTGTTAATGCACATTTTTCACAGAGTAATTTTCCAAGCCTTAGCCTGTAACACATCCCAATGACAAATGCTCTTGATTTGGACTGTACCGTCAGCTGCAATGTCACATCAGACATTTTCTCAATGCCTGCTCCAGACAGGCCATCCAGTTTTATGATAGCTCTGTCTCAGTGATCACTATTGAACCTTAAGAATCTAGAGGCTTTTCAAGTTTAATTGAATAAAATTCTTTGCAATATAAATTCTTCATGAATGCTATATAAATCAGTTCCAGGATGGATTTATAGGGTGGTTTTTTTTTCCAGCTGGGGGGAAGAAATCTCACTACTGTTTTGGGACCAAAGCTAGTATTGTTTTGATTGCAAGGAGAAATAAATTTAGCTACTACACTTTAACATGATGTAGAGATTAAATTTATTAGGGCGCACTCTGCTTCCAGCTCTCCCCACTGTTCTCCCTCTCTTCCCAAAGATGCCTGTGCCATTGTTTCTGTGGGGCTGAAGCGCAGGGAGTCCGGTGTCTGGGGTGATGTTGTGGCAGCGGGGCAGGCACAGCGCATCAGGGCTTGAATTGAAGAGCGTGGGGAGATCAGGCTGAGCGCGTCCCTCAGCAGCGTGGGCTGCTGCAGCCCAGCAGAGATGTGCAGGGGCCACGCTCAGCCCTTTTGAGCATTCAGGGGGCACAGCATTTGTCCCCTGCTTCCCCACCTCCTCGTACAGCACTCGGCTGGGTAAAAGGGACCTTTTGGTCCTGAGCACTGTCCCCAAGGTGCACGCAGGGGAGCTGCTGGCCGTTAAGCTGCAGCAAGACTGGGGTCCTCGGGCCCCAGCACCCGCTCTGCGCTGGACTGGGAGCAGAGCCCAGTGGCAGGGGGGACACTGGGGCTGAAGCGGGGACTTTGTACCCGGAGTTCAGCAGAGAAGTTCTAGTGCGGTCGAGCTGGCGTCTGCTGACAGTGCGGGAGCCGCGTGCAGTAACGCACGGGAGCCTGGCGAGACACCAGGCAGGAGTGAAGTGTCACTAAAATGAAATACAGGCTTTAAAACAAATAAAGCTCCGTTGCTCTGGGTTAGCATTTGTTTTTCCAAGTCCTTTGTCCCCACCCAGCAAATCCAGCCATACAGCATAGGGATTCCAGTGCCTGCACCTCATTAATATAATGGGAGGAAGGCAGATGCTTTGTCCATACTGACCGTATGCAGAGCCCAAATACATTCCTGCCTAGCAGGGTTCCTTATTTATGATTACGCTGGAGCTGCCAGCGCAGACATATGTTGCTAAGGGTCGTTTATTCTTGTTTGTAAAATGTATGGCTGCTCCTAGCTTACACACTGTCAAAACTGGAAGAACTGGCCCCAAAATCTCTTGCTGCATGATTGGATCAGATGCCTGTACATCTGTTAACGCTGTAGGAGCTGTAAAATGAAATAAGTTTCACTATAACTCAAGCACCTCTATTACCGCCACAATGTGTAAGCAGCAGAGCCGGCTGCTGCTCTTGCAGAAATGACACAAACATACATTTTGCCAAGTCATATGTAAATTTATACAAGGCAGCATTTCCTCTGCGAATGCACAGAAGGGAGGACTAGTGCACGTGCCCCCAGCTCGATAAGATGCACTGGCCCCCCCTGGTCCAGGGCTTGCCGTGGTGCTGCATCTGAAGGGTGACTTTTGGGGAGCCAGCAGCAGTCCTGCACTCCTCTCAAGCTGGAGGACCAGAAGAGACTACATCTGCCATCAGGTCAAGTCCTGTGCAGCTGCAGGCCCCCAAAATACCCATTTTGCCTGGAAGAGGTCAAAGAGAAACCCTCCCCACTCAAATAGCTCCTGCTACAGCAAGGTAAGACCTGGCTAGAAAAGGGCAGATGTGCAGTTAGGGTGCCCCAGGGTAAAAGCCTCCATCCTTGCATCAGACAAAGCGGATCCAGCCCGTTTGTGTTGAGGAAATGGCTGGCTGAGCGCCTCAGCTCTGCCTCCGCTGCAACCAGGCAGAAAGTGCCCACCTCTGTTCCCTGTCCCCACTACAGGTGCTCCGCCGGAGGCGCAGGGAGAGACAGAGCGCCACAGCTGGTGCTCCAACCACCCCATGGTGACGGTGAAGCTGCAGAGGGTCAGTATTGAAGAGCTTGACCTTAGAAACATCCACAAAAGCACATTTCTGAAGAGCCAGTTAAGTTCCGCTCACCCAGATGGCTGTGCCAAGCTGGTGCCACATAGGTCTGATCACTCTGTCACCCGGTCAGGTCACTGTCGCACTGTGCGAGCTGCAGCATGTCTCAGTAAGTGTGAGCAAACACAAAAATTAGCTGCAGGAACACCTTATCTCGTCCTGCTCAGGGATGTGGAGACAAGAGCTCTCCATACCCTCCTCCCTCTCCATCCGAACTGCAACCAGCCACAACATGGAGGGTGGGACAAGAGGTTGTGCAAAACAGAGGTATCAAACAGAGAGAACAGCGGTGCGAGCCAGGGGCTTGGCACAGGGTGTGGGAGCAGCAAGAAGAGCCGCCTGCTCCCAAAACACGCCTGTGCCTGCACTGCAGCAGCGGTGCCGTGGTTCAGACACCCCAGCACCTCTCCTTGCCGGCATCACTGCTGACGGAGCACCAGCATGCAGCCATCCCTCCCAGCTCCGCACCCAGCAGTGCCCAGGGTACGTGCAGTCCAAGTACCTCAGCCACGGTCAGACTTCACCCTCGGACAGCCCCAAGGTGCAGCGGCGCACATGGAGCCAGCCCCGGCAAGACCGCAGCACGCTGGCCCGCCGCGCGGTGATGGCGAAGCAGGCATTTCGCAGGCCTGGCTGTTTGCTGCCAGCTTTCTGCCTTGGCAGCATCTGCTGTGGGGTTTCTTTTTGCTGTTTCTGACGGCACCATATGCCTCCGTGTCAAAACAATGGCGCTTGCACACTGACTGGGAGCCCTCTCCCTCGCTCCCACCGAGCTCCCTCTCCCCAGCGAAGCCCGAGCGCCCACGGGGCTGGCCCCGAGCAAGATCGGGCAGGGAGGGCTGCGGCACGGCTCCGAAGCCGGCAGAGCCGGTCAGCGAAGGGCTACGCTGCCATGCACCTAACCTGAACTCGGCGGGGGAAGCTGGAGCAGCAGGGACAGCTTCTCACTCCTACAAGGATGCTCCCAGAGCCAGGCAAGGAGAGAAACAGAATGCCTATATTATTATAATATTATTATTAACAACAAACCCCATGTCGGCTCCAGTACCTGGTCCTTAGGGCAGCTGCTAAAACACAAAACCTTGCCCCCACAAACCCACATCTCCCTCTGCCTCTTCTCCCTCCCCAAACCAAGAGGTGTCAGATTCCTTAGTGCAAAGATCCACTTGCCATCCAAACCCCATCCTGGCTCCTGCAGCAGAGCTTCTAAAGGCAGACAGCTTTGCCACCAACCTCCAGCTTCTGACCGCAGCAGAGCTCCTGGAAAAGAGCACTCACTCAATGGGGCATCTGTACCGAGCGCACGGGGACACGGGCTGCCACGCTCTCCAGCACTGGGGGATCTTGCTTGGCTTTCTGATCCCGTTTCCACTCCACCAGTGGCCCAAGCCACCATTCCCAGCTGACCAGAGACGCACACAGAGCACTACTAGCCCCAGCCCCTGCCCTGGGCTAGGCTCAACTCCCCCTACATCTAAGGAGCACCTATACTCTCATGAAGGTACCAAGGACAAAAGTCACACCCCCTGCATAACCAAATGGATTTCTACAAGCATATTCCAAGACACAAGAACAAATCCTGCTTCGAACAACCCTGCCCGGTCCCTTTGGGCTCGGAGGTGCTCGTATTGCCAACAGTAGTGTCCCAAAGAGCCCATCTCTGAGGTGCATCTGAGCATACGCACCAGGAACCAGCCTGACAAAAGGGATTTCCAAGGGACCAGCAGCCTCCATCCCCTGCCTCGCAGCCTCCTGGCAGAGGTACCGGTACCCCAGAGCTCTGCTTTCCCCTCTGCCGCAGGCTCTGAGCGGGAGCATTACACCCAGGGAAAGGAAGAGGAGACATCCAATTGTCTTACTCATACCAGGTTTATTTTTCTCTTCCCTGCATTTCTGATACAAGGGATGTAACCAAGGTCTCCACAGCAGCAAGTCTTCTATAGAAAAAATAGTCATTAATCTCCCGTGGCAAAACCATCCCTGCCCTACACAGAACACCCGCGCAGAATACAGCAGTGCAGGCAGGGACCGATACACATTTGCAGCCTTCTGCTCAGGTAAAAATGTATTAAAGCCTCCCAGTCATACAGAAATCAGCTACTCAAGAGAAATATTGTTGTTGCGCATACAGCCACCAGGGCGTTTACTAGACAATCACATTTTATACACTAGCTACAAAATTGGATGTAGTGTCTCATAGTGCAATATTTCCAGGTTTGGAGGGAGCTAGCTAAGTCTGCATTAAGATATTTTCTACGAATTTTACTCCTGAGGAAAGAAGGAAAAAAAGGGGAGCAAAGATTTTATTTCACTGTGTTCAACAACTCACTTCATTGAACAATCATTGTGCTCTATTTAGACACTTTATTTCCCTAGAAGAAAAAAAAAAAAGAGATGTGTGATACTTCAAACTAGGATTGGTACAAGTCAGTGCCTAAACCTTTCAACTACACAGTCAACAATTGGTTAATGCTCTATGTAAAAAAACCCCCCAAAAGTTAAAAAAAGAAATGTACCACCACCTTTAATTTCTCTGGACTCACTTAGTCCAGCAGCTTGAATCCTCTGAATGCAGACGGTCCTGTCTTCACTAATACTTCTGATCATTCCTGTTTAATATTACTGAGTTGACAAAGAAAAAGGATCCCAATGTTGCTTTCCAGATGCATTTCCAGACATTGATTCTAAAAAAAGGGTTACTTCTCTGAGAACCAGCTGAAGCAAGACAGAAGAGACAGATGAAGCAAAGGCCATCTCTCTACTCTTGGATGAACGGTGCCAAGTAATTTCAGGTCTGTTTGAAATGTGCAACATATCAGGGCTAAGAGGGTCTTTCGAAGGGCCCAGGGAGCCTTCTCTGTGCAGAGATCTGTGCTGCGCTGAGCATTCCTGGGGATGGGAACCCCTGCGAGACGGAACAAGGCAAGCCAGAGGATGAGGTAGGGTATGGCAGCCTCGCACCAGGGCTGCTGCTGCGAGCTGACTTGCGCAGCAAGGCTCCAAGCCCATCTGCCCACAGCGTGCAGAGGGGGCAGAGCACAGGGTGAGGGCCACCAGCGCCACAGGAAGGTCAGGAGGGGAAAGGAAGACCAGGGGAGATACTAGCAGCCTCTATGGGAGCTTGTTTTATTAGTGAGCAGCAACAGGGAAGGGGGAGAAGATGACTGGTTTTTAATCCTGTCCCAAACAGGAGAATGTACATGGCTTTCCTTTGTGCCAGAAACCCAGCAAGGACAGAGCAGCCCAGGAGACAGCAGTCTCTCCTTCTCACCTGGCCCGGGCCGAGGCGGTCCCTCGTGCTGCTGCACGACCTAAGGCTGGGAAGCTGCAGAAATGCTTTACAAGTCAGGCTCTGCACTTCACTAGAAATGGCAGGAAGGGTCCACACCTTCCCAACACACACACACACGCCCCCCCCCCACCCCCCCTCCATTCACAACCTCCCTTTCAGAACAACCTGAAAAAGCTGCCTGCTACAGGCAAACATCAAGTGTCAAAAATAAGGCCAGAAAGAGACAAAGCAACCAAAATAAATAGTTTGGCAACAAAGCAAATGTAGCTGTTACACAGAGGCCAAGTCTTGGTTCGAAACACCACATCTCCCTAACAAAAGAGCCATCAGACAAAGTGAAACTTCTATCCAAGTAAGAGGAATTTTGCCAGTGGAGGTTTTCAGAGGGCTCTCAGCAGCTTGACACATTACCCCTTTCCAGAGAGCGCAGGAGGCACCTGCCCCACTTGAGCACTGTGCTGGGGAGCGAGGGCTACCTGAGCTGTGTGCCAGCTCCTGTCCTCTGGAAACTAAATAAAACTAAACCTTTTCTGCTCCTGAGCAAAATTCAGACAACAACCACTTTCGTCCAAAGCACAGGCTCTGGCAAGAGCTTGGCAGAGGCACAGCTGGCTCAGCACGCTGACCCCCACGCCTGCTGCTTGAGCTCTTAACCTACAGCACTCTGAAGTCTTCCTGAGAATGGCAGGGTCCATCTGCTTGCGTTTAACCTGCTGCTTCTCAAGTCTGGGCCAGTGGTTCATTCTCCGAGATAAACGAAAGGACCTTGCACAGAGCAAGGCTGTCAGGAAGCCCCCATGCAGTACCTGTCCTGAGTAAACAGTGTCCATTTGTGGCACATCCAGTGCTACAGCCTCGTGCTCAACTCCTTGTGGGCTCCATCATGTTTCTGCCTTTGTGCAGCTTCCCACAGACTGACTTCCACCCGGTAAGAAACTGGACCCTCTCCTGGGAAAGGAAAAAGAAACGCTCCCGCAGCACCAGCTGCCCAGACTGCACAGCCTGCTGGGGGGTATTACGGTCACTAATCTGACTGGCACTTTTAATGTTCCTTTTATGCTCCCCTGGGGTTTGCTTTTAAAGACAATTTACGTGGGTGTCAAGTGAAGTGTATTGGGTCAGGCCCATCACCTCCTTCATCCTGGAGAAGTGCCCAAGAAGAGCCAGCCCTGTCTAGCCCAGAAGCTCTTCCTTGTAAACCTCAATTATCAGCTGCATCTCTCCAGCCCTCAAGTGAGCAGTCAGCTCCCGCGGAGCTGATCCATCCTCTGTGCATGAAGGCCTCCACCTCCAGCAGCAGTCAGCAGCTCTGAGAGCACCCAGTGAGGAGTCCAGGGCCACGGCGACTAGGACAGCTCGAAGCCAGTGTTCATGCTGATTGCGTAGCGCAGCTTCTCCCGCAGGATGCTCTTCTTGCTATAGTTGGGAAGCTTAAGGAGGTTGAAACACGTAGAGGAGGTTGGGAGACGCCCACCCGGCTCTTTCTTGCGGATTGTGAAGAAGCCCCGTAGCACGCTGCCCAGTGTGTCACCAGTGTCCTGGAACAGGGCAGAAATACATCACCCTTGCAGTTCTCCACTGTGCTCCTTCCAAGCGGGCTGCCTACACACAGGGCAGAGGTGCAAACATGAAACCCGTCTGCTGGGAACAGGGAGAGCCAAGCCTCACAGCTCTGTCCCCCACAGCAGCTGGAAGGAGCTTCTCTTGTTAACTGCAACTGCCATTACACATGCAGGGTCCCTTCGCAGGGTGCACAGGGGAACAGGGTCAGAGGTACAGGGAGGTCCCGAGGAGAAAACACAACCCTGGAGACAGACAATAACAGCCCAAGGGCTGCTGTGTGCGAGAGGACATAGGTGCAGCCATACGCATCCTATTAGCGTAAGGTTGTTTTCACCTTGCCCTATAGAGCACGTATCTTTATGCCTTAGAGTCTCCTGGTCAGAGATGAGGAAGCTGGCAGCAGGGAAGCAGGCCTGCCAGAAGCCTGGCAGGGAATGCATGAGACACAAGCAAGTTGGGTGCCTACCTGGTCATCAGAGACTTCCACGCAGCGGATGGAAAAAGGAGGCTTGAGGTAGGCAAATCCCAAAAGCGGAGGCCTGGAGCAGCTGGTAACAAACTGAAAGAGTGACGGGGAGTGAAAGACAGCAGGGAGAGCAGCCTGGCTATAAGGGACATGCGGCTAATGCAGTCACAGCAGACAGCTGCTTGGACTGGCATTTGAGCACCCCGCAGCACAACACTGCTGAGCTTTAGCGCACAGCTCTGCTAGCCTTTGAAAAGAGGACTATTCATGGTGACACAAGAGCATTTACAGGAACTCTGCTTCCATGGCTGCCCCTCTGCAGGGGAGCAGGATGTTGATTTTAAGGCATCAAGCATTCTGACACTCCTTCTATTAGAGCAGAAAGTACCCAGGTAGCAGAAGAGCAGCACTGGCCCAACCACCCCAAATGTCAGGTTAGGCTGAAATGACTGTACTTACCTTGAGAAACATGGCCCTCTCCTCGGGGCTGAAGTCATTGGCTAGGATGTCCCACAGCCAGATAATGACCCGGTGACTCCCATGGAAGCCCCCATAGTACACCGTGTGTTTTCTGGGGAGAGAAAGTTTGTGACAGGCTTGTGTCCCACAGCAGCAGGAGGGTCACAGCTGCAGCTGCAAGTGCTGGACGGGCCAGAGTTTACTGCCACAGCCAGCACTGCCAGTACTGAGATCCCACCAATGCCTACTGGGTACTTGGATCAGAGAAAAGGAAAGGACAGAGTGAAATTCTACACTCAGGAACCAGTGGAAGAAGGACCCTTCCCGTTCATTAGTACTTTGTCCCAATTAGCTTTAAGGAACATGATTTTCAGCTCCATTCATTTCTGTCTGTTGCTCAAATTTCAATTAGTAGAAGCAGAAAGTTGTGAAAGAGACAGTCTCCTGCAAACCTCCAAATAGCTATGGAATAAAATGGCTGAGTTTGGCGAGTGAGAAGACCAATAGATGAAGTTGCTCACTTACTTTAAGTCCTCGAGGTCAATCTCAGCATTGTCACCGGAGATCAGCCGCTGCAACTCTGGTGCAGAAAACATACGAATCCATTCAGGCTTAATGATCGACCTGAATCCACTGATGAGTGCTGCCGTCTGACTCTTGATTTGTGTGTGCATCCGGAAGTGAGCCATGAGATGGATGTAGCTGATCCTGTGTGCGACAGGGAAGGAGGCAGTGAGGGAGCTGGAGCAGCAAGGGACAACCACCTCGCCGGTGCAGTAACAAGGTTGCTGACCTGTCTTTCCAGCCCAAAAGGGACTAGCACTGCCTGAAGATGCATTATACTTTCCCCTCCAGGGCCCTGCTCTTTATTTAAGGAGAAGGAGCTGTTCTTCTGCCCAGACTCTGCCCCCCACATCCCACCTCTGGGACTGTCTGCTCATTTCTTAGAGCTTCTTCCCAACCCAGGGACTAGCTGGCTCTAAAAATTACTTGATCAACCTTGGCCAGACAGCAGCTCATAGAGGGGAGCATGCATCCAACTCCTCTTTAAAGGATCAGATCCCCAGTCACAGGCACTTCTCCAGGTTTGAAAAACAACTGTCTGGGCTCTGATGCTGCCTGCACTGAAACCCATGGCTAGAGAATCAACACACCAAAAAACACTTAGGAGATTTCCACCTTCATCCCAGGAGTATGGAAGAGGTGCACTGTTTATTAGAGGGAGGCACCATCAGGCTTCCTCTTCTCACCAACAGTCAAAACAACCGAGCGTGCTGATTCTTCTTCACCAGCTCCTAGGCAGACACCACCACAATCACATTGACTGGGTTTTCAACTAGGTAACCTCACTCCACCATTAACACACAGAAGTGTTTCTAGATCACTTCCACTTATAACACTTCTCCTGCTCCCTCCCAACTACCAATTTCTGTGCACATCTGCACAAAGCCTTCAAAGTTTCTGCTGTAAGCAAGTAGAGCAACATACAGGACTTCCGACTTTCTCCCTGAGCTCATTTCTGACAAGCCAGAGAAAGATCCTTTCAGATGCAAAGTCCCTGGTCAGAGCTCAAGAAAGGAAAAGACTGAGAACATCGGATTGCAGAGCACGACTAACACAGACAAATCCTCAGGTAGGATCCAGCTTTCACTTGCCATTAAACAGAACAACCCCCAGATTACCAGTTCAAACACACATCTGCTTAATAGATATTTTATCCTGCTTTTATGATCACTGAAGGGTATAGAGAAGAAAAAAAAAAAAAGGAAGGGAACAAAAAGGTGGGTTTGGTTTTCAGGCTCCGGAGTTGACATTTACGATAACTATCTAAAAGCCGGTTATCTGTGAAAATAGCTACAGGGCTCAGTGTCTCCTCTGATTTCCTGTGTCTAAAGTACGACTGCCGACTACATTTGAATTCACCACTGTCTCTTCTGAAGAACAGTGCTTTATACAACTGCCACATGTTATCATTCTGAGAAGATCTGTCTGCTCCAAGGTGTCTTTGAGCATCTGTGCCCTCTATGTTCACGACTGTGTGCCTGAATTGCTTTGAATCCATCTGTCTGTATCTATCACCATCATTAAATCCTGCAGAATCTCACAGACTGTGTGCCTTTGACCTCAGAAGCGCTGTTTCAAGAAGTAAATTGTCAATTTTTATTTTGCAAATCGAATTTAATACAATTTCTGCCGATGAACTGTAACCAGTAAATTCTATTAAGATATTTATGTGCTCCTTCTACTCCAATCTATCTCAATTCATTCCAGATGCAAGCCCAAGGAACTAGAATAAAGTATTTTGCAGTGGTGACCTTAAAAATCTAATTGCTGTACTTACTTATTTTCATTGGTAACAGGAATGGTCTTCCCTCCAGGAACAAGTTCATGGCAAACAAGCTGAGGGAAGAAATGATTGTATTGCTAATTACTGCCTGGAACCACAATGGAAAGAAATGCCATGCTAAGCTGTTACCTCCCCATAAAACATTTATTTTTACAATAAAACAGTAGGATTTAAAATTTAAGTAATAATCTTGCTTCTGCCTTGAACCAGTTTCACTTAACTATTAACATAGTAATTGAACAGTAGGGAACTCTTGACTATCCCACCAGTGGAGCCCACCCTTCTTCGAGGAAGCCTCCTCTCTAGTCTGATCCATCACCGCTGAACTGCACACAAATCAATTCAAAGAGCCCCGGGGGACTGTCACAATTCCAGAATCCAGAGGCTGAACAAGCTCAGAGCCTTCACATAGCTCAGACCAACAGCACAATCCGAGGCTGTCTGCACCACAGGTCTCATCTGGAGCCACCTGAGTGACAGAGCTCCCTGGAGTTCACTGTCCCTCAAGCTGGGCACTCAAGGCATGAAGCAGAGAGCGCAAGTGAGACAGCTGGGAAACACCTGCTCCCTGCCCTGCTGGGCCAGGGCATGGGGCTCAGCCGACAGCATGGCTCGGACAGCAGCAGGGACCCTCTGGGTGCTTGCTACAGCAACCAAGTCATGACTCATCTTTGCACCAACACTAAGAGGCAGAAAGTCATTATTCACATATTACAGTGGCCACTGTGCTTCAGTTCCAGATGACTCCCAAGGGCAGGATGGAGCCCAGCACAGGGAATGAGCTCAGCTCCCCCATACCTAACACAGAGTTGTACCTAGCAGGGATGTACAAGTTCAGTCAGGAACCACTGGGTTACTCCACCTGGCTGCTTCCACATGGCCAAAGCACAAGGCAAACAGGAGTCCGCCGGTTCATTTTGAAGCTTTGAGCACTGCTGCCTTCAGTGTCTTACTGCTGGGCTCTCATATGCTGTTTCCTACCTTCATTTTTAAGGTGGGAAAAACCTCGAGGCTGAAACCTCAGCAACCCTGAGGCAGCAGCAAGGTGTTCAGCCCACTGCACAGTGGACACAACCTCTCACCCACGTGGAGCAGGGCTGCATCAGTACTTCGCTGCCTTCCCATTCAGCCTCGCAGCTTTGCAGGTGCAGTTCATCTGCTATTGCTGCTATCAGACATAGGCAAGCTAGGTCCAAACTAGCCAGCTTGGAATACGAAACGGCTGCATGCAAAGCTCTCAAGGACAAGCTGCCCCACATAAACACTCCATGACTTAGTGGTCTCTGAGCTCCATGCCACTGGATCTACACTGCTAACAGTGACCAGGCTTAGTGCTAGCTGGGGTCTCCCCACCGAATTTGCCTTGTACACAGACAGCAAATGCATTTTTAACTTCTCTACACATATTTTCCAGCTATGCACACACAGCATCTCAGGAACTGAGGCACAAGTGCAACCAAGAACCCTGAAGCCTTCATAAAGGACTGACAAACAGCCTTTTCTTCTCAAGGCCAAGAGACCTCCTGACACACTTCAAGTTTCTCTGATGGAAATGGCTACGTTTAAAGAAAAGGAATTCCTCCTTATTCACACAGACTTTTTAAAAAAAGGGGAAAACCAGTTATGCAGGGGAAGTAAACAACACTGGTTTTCAACTAGAAAAGAAAAAAATCCTGGCACTAGAAAAATTAAAGCTCAGAGGTCAACCTTTTTGTGGAAAAAGCTGTTTTCTGCCCACAGCTAAATATTGAACGAAGCCACAGAATCCTATGGCTGAGTTCAGAGAACCTCTGAAGCTGAGCCAGCTTTCCAGCCCAGGCATTTTTTTTTTTTGTAAAAGGAGAGCAGAGCTAAGCCCTAACCACAATCAAACACAAGGTCATTTACTAGTCAGTCCCCTCAGGACTCTTGTTCAGATGGGCAACACAGAGCATCAACCTGACATACTCGGTAACTCAAGTACCAGAGTAGAAAGCACTCTGTGGAGCGTGAGCTTGGACAGCCAGCCCGCCTTTTAGATGCTCAAGACCAGCTCTCAGAAAGCTCAGGAGAGAATAATAGCTGCCTTCTGCTGGCAAGTCAGATTGCAGGTGTATTTCTCTGCTCTAAGGACACTAATAACAGCTAGGACACCTCTGCTCAAGAGTCAAACCTAGTTCTTCTGCCAACTGCTTATATTCACAATCTGCCACTTCTGGCACCACAGGCTTTCCCACAGCAGTGCCCAAGAATCCTCGGGATCCCTCTCGGTGTTTCAAAGCTCTTCCTGGTAGCGTCAGCAGACAAGCAAGGGAGACACTCCTGCGCAGAACAGCTAGGATCTAACCAGGAGAAACAGGCACTGCGTGAGCCAGGGCTGTGGACTCTGACTATCAGTACCCAGAATTCTGCTTGTCACCAACTAGCATGAAGAGGGCATTTGGAACAAAGCAGAGATGAGGTCCACCACAGTCACTGAATAAAAACCTACCTGACCCATCACATCTTCATCGTATGACAGCGTTAAGCCCAAGTCACTGATATCACCATCATAACGCTAGAGGAACAACAGAGAAAGGGAAAGGTGGTCAGTGTTTAGCAGTAGGAACAGCAGCTCTGCATTTCTCCATTACTCTTCCACTAAGTGATCCCCAGGCACAAGGCACCAAAGCATAACAAATACAGGAGTGCTCTAGGTTATGGAACAAATACAGGAGTGCTCTAGGTTATGGGGAGACTGTACGAGAGCTGAGGCTAAACCTTGGGATTTCCTGATTGCCAGTTCCAGGTTTACACCTTCAGATTCCCTTCTTGTCCCTGCTTGCCCCAGTAAAAATATAGGACAGCCACCTGCCAACCTGCTTCGCAATCACCAGTTACTGCCAGGGTGTTTTTACAGATGATCATTACCCCAAAGGCATTTGCAAATCTAGTATTACTAGCAGCAGCCAGTGATAAGGGAGTTGAACAACAGGAAAAGTAATGCACAAACCTTAATTGAAGTGAGATTTTTATAGAACTCGGAGTCCAAGGAGGGAAGTTCATCTATGGAGCTGTAGAAGACACTGTGATGGTGCCCAAGTAGCTGGCTCAAAAAGAAGGAAGCAAATGGTACATCCACAACTATTCCCTGCAGACAACAAGAATAAACAGGTAAGGTCCCACCACATACTTGCTATGTGCAACATCTTTGGTTACCTATGAGGCCTGCAGGCAGATCATGTGTTGTGGATAAGTGCAAAGATGCAAGACATTGAAATCAGCTAAGAAAACCACATGCTCTTAAAAATCCATTAATTAGTGGAGCAGGTGCAAAAAGGCAACAGGGGAACTCCGTGTTTACTCCCTGTAAAAGAACTACCTTAGATAGAAGAGGGCCATTCTGTCATCCCACCCTCCTTTTAGCCATATGTCCCTTTAAGGAAGGTATCAAGAAACGGATGTTTTTAAGGTGTAACACCAAAACAACAGACTACTCCTGCTAGTGTCCCCAGCACCAAGTATGTCCCAGGTTTTACCTCCAACATTATTTTTAATACGTGCCTGAAGAAGGGCCAGACTGCTCCACCATCAGTATCTTTATCCAAGTAATTTTTTCAAATTCACCTCTTCAGTAACACCTCCCCAGGCATCCGACAGATAGTCTCAAGGGCAAGGGGCACCATCACAGAACTGCCTCTGAACAGTGCAACACCGACTGTGACAGTATCCTAATACGGTACTTTTGGCTCACCTCATATACAGCCTTCCCAAGCATCTTCCCCACAAACTCGAAGAGCTGTAGGTAGTTCTCATGAATGTAGGATGTTGGGGATGGATACAGCCTCTCATCACCACTGGTTGTCTGTGCAAAAACGGAGAAAACAGCACAGTGAGCCAGTTTGTTTCTCTCTGCAATGGCTCATCACGGCCAACATGTGCAGCCCTGTGTCACACCTTGAACAAGTTGAGTGCCGGGTCAAACACCTTCTTTATTATCTCTTCCAGAAACTCTTTGAAGACACCATCTTGATCAATACCAGCTTCATCGACACCCAGATCATTTACAAACTTCACTCTGATCACTCCCTTCATGGCATTCTGGGAAAGCTGCCGTAGCTGTTCATATCCATCCTACACAGACCAGAAGAGGCGGAGGACAATCATACAGGAAGACATGTTTAACCCCCACGCAGACTTGCGGCAGAGACAGGAGACAGATGCACCACAGATATCTGCATTTGTCATTCAATTTAGTGTCCAAAAAGACCAGCATTTCCCCTAGTCAAAACTCTGAGTTTGTAGCAGTGTGAACTGAACCAGGGTCCAGCATTTTCCTGTAACATCAAGTAGGCAGAACTGGCACTGGGTCCCTCAGCACCCACAGAGAAGATAAAAACATATTCACACCCCACAAGTTACTGGTTTGTTGGTTGACTTATGCAAGCCAAATCACTCACCTCAAGCATACGTGAGCGGCGGATAGTGATGTGCGTGACATGAGGTGATGCAGAGCTGGTTTCAACTAGCCCAAGCTTCTCCTTCTCCTTTGTAACCATATTTCGGAAAAGCAGCACCCTCTTAAAAAGGAAATAAATGTAAGTCTTTATCCACAGGGATCCTTATCCTCCAATGCAGCAGTGCCTTTAGATGCTCCTGACGCACACCCAGAACTACCTCTTGGTTGTCCTGTTCCCAGCTAGGCTCAATGATGCCACTGTCACCTACCTACTCCCTAGAAGTAGTGGGATCTGACTCCTTGTTTCCGAGTGGGACAGAGAAATCCTTGAATCTCTGCTTTGGGAAGGACAGGGTACTGACAATACTGATAACAAAAGCATCTTTTCTATCTCCACATAAAATCCTGTCATCTCTGCAGATTTGCTACCTGCAAAAAGACATTCTGCTGTCTGCAGAAAGACCTTCTCCAAAGCCACATCATGCACTGCTGGCTGACCCTATGCAGCTGCCCACACAAATAAGCTCACTTCCAATGAGAGAAATCAAGACAGTTTAGAGGAAATATATTGGGGATAGCAGCGGGAAGGAGAAGACTTTTGCTTAACCGGCATTTCAATCACAAGCTCTGCATCACAAAATGTTAAAGATGCGTGTCCCTTCCAAGCCAAGTCACCCAGGTTGCTGACTTTTTAGCCTCCATCCTCTGCCCCTGTCTCACTCACGTTCTTGTGGGGAATGACGTGTGGGATGTACTGGAGGAGCAGCTGGGCTCGTTTCTTGTCCTTGTCCAGTTCCTGGAAGAGCACACTGGGTTTGAGGTCCCTTACAAAGAAAGGCACAGATTCAGAGATCCCTGAGAAATGCCCAGGTGTGGTAAATAGCTGGGGGTAGGAGAGAGAGGAAACCTGTAATGATTTCAGAGACAATTTGAGTGCTCTGGTGTATACAACCTAAGGCGGCCAGAGACACTCAAGCTGTTAGGTGCTGAGTCAGTTTTCAAAGCATCACCCTCCAAGAGCAGAACACCACAGAAGAGAAGCACAATAGGAGGGGCGTCCTTAAATGCAAACACAGGGAGCAGGTCTGACTTTGATCTCACAGGCAGAAGGAGAGGCACTCAATTTAAAGTAAGGGATCCCAAACCAGCCACCACAGGGAAGCTGGCGCACTGGGACAAGCACGCAGCTCCACACGATCCTTGCCTTGAGCTGGACACTCACTTGCGTAACCAGTGGTCCTCGGGAGCAAAACGCCTGCGGCAGTCCCTCTCATACAAGACCATGAGCCAGCCATGGACAGAATGAAACAGCTCCAGGGTCTCCCCTCTGGCGTTCTCTGAACAAAAGGAACAAAGCAGCAATGTCCAGGCACCCTAGGTAACAGGATCACCTGCCCCACGCTAATACAACAGGTGTATTTCTCCTAACCTCCACTGGCTTCAGAGGGCAGGAAAAGATTTTGTGCCTCCCAGAAGACAATCTCTTCCTTGATCAAAGTGAAAAAACTCTTAGCCACATTGAAGCTATCTCAGCCAGCTCCATCGGAGCCATCACAACAGAAATGGACTATCTCATCTACTTGCCAGAATTAAGCTTTACCCGAATTACACCAGCATATAGACCAACACTAGGTACCTACAGAGACCCTAGCAAGCCCGCTAGGCTTTGTCAAAGCACTACATTACATTCTTGTCCAATACGTGGCCCAGTCATGCTAAACCTAGTCTCTGGCAAAAAACCAACATGGCCCTCATGTCTGTTACACAAATTCTTATTGGAAATATGAAAAGTGCACTGTATTTGGTGCCAAGCATGATAGTGGCAACTGGACGCCAAAAGATTGGGACATATTCTCATGCCACACAATGTAGTACGTTTTTTGTGCCAAGTAATAATTAGCAGAAGCTTCAAATTCCAAAATTAATGCCATTTGTTGTTCTAATAGTAACCTCAACTCAAGCTACTAAAAGCACTTACCTACAATGCCATCCCAGATCATCTTAAATACAAAGGAATTCAGAAAAGATGAGATGGTAACAAGCTCTTCCAGTTTGAATGAAATCTGCTCTTCATAGACTTCTATGTCATCAAGAATCCTATCAGAGAAAACAAATGCAAATGCACAAGTGTAAATTTAATTCCCTTTTGAAATTTTCATAAAGGCACATTATCCTTTAATGGCAGCTCTTATTTCTATGACAACTGACACCCATGAGGATCTAACATCATAAACATCTAAACCTTATTTATTGATTTTGATCGGTATCTGATCCTAACAGCAGAGTATGAAAGGTTTGGGATGCAAGCAAAGCCAGTATTTCATAGTTAAAATGACCTATGTACTCATCTTCAAGAAAACTTTTAATCATTTAAGCTAAGCAAACTGTCTCTACTGACTAGCTCTGAACAGAGCACATAAGCTAGGGAGCTTTCTTGCAGCAGCATCATAACATTGTTCCTCAAAGCTCATCTGGACTCATGGCAGTGTTTTCTTTGGACTAATACAATTGTTCTGTCCATAAAGAACAGAAGAAGTGTTTCTTCGTGCTGTAATATTTTGTTACCAATTCAGCCAGCTCTATCTTCCTGAAGCCGCAAATGGCTGAGGGGGGAGTCCTTTTAAGTCTTTTATTTCTCAGGACTGTATCTGAAAAGCTTGCTGCTTTACTCTGCCTACTTATCTTTGTGCAAAGGCAGCAATACCTTAACTATTCCTCTTGAAACTTGAGGAACACAACAGCTTCACATTACAAATCTAGAGAGCACCCTCTGCTTGCTACCTACGTGATAAGGTGGCGGGAGCAGTCACAGAAGAGCATCAACATGGCCAGCAGCCTCTTGGATTCCTCCGTATCATTATTCAAGCATTCCAAGAAGAGTTTTAACCCACCCTGTGGTCCCAGCTCACAGATAAAAGCCCACAATTTGGGTAACAGATCATCCAGGTAAGTGAGGCCTGGCAACAGAAAAATACAAAGCGTACTCAGTACAGCTCATTCTGCCTGCTTGTTCATGCAGGCTCAAAGAGACGAACGTGACTTGAAGTTAAAAGATCCTTTTGCAAAGCAACACTTTACTTGAAGGGAAAATAAGCATCGCATTTGGCTCCCAAGCTTGTCTGCATTAACAGGAAATGTAAAATCACCAGGAAAGCAGAAAAAGTTTTTAACGAAGTATTAATCATTTGCACATCTAAAGCTCCTTATTGATGATTATTCACAACTTTAGAAAAGAATTAATTCCTGCAATCCAATCACCATTACAGCCATCTTAAAGATGAGAACACAAAGAATGGGATCGTACCCGTGATCACCACTATAGCCGCAAACAAAGCAACTAAGGCTCTGGACTCACTCCTCTGATCTAGCCACTAGACCAAAAGAGTGCTTATCTCCCCCTCCATCCATCCCTAAGACAGGCAATTTGTTCTTAAGATGTATGAAAGCATTCAGTGTTTGCACCACATAAAGATTAATATTGCTAGGCTTCTCAAAAACACTGACTCAGTCTTAAGTTTGACATGGAGTAAGCAAGGTTTCATTATAGGAAAACTCGCTTCAATTTGTATTCTGGAGAGTTAATGCTTGATAAAGAAGTGATGAATGTTATTGATCAGATGTATGATTCAGGATGGAACAAGCCTTCCACCCAGCCAGTCAATAAACTGTTGTCAGTAATAAAACTACCAGCAAGTCAACAGAATTTAATAAGAAAAATCTATTTTTTCTCCACATTTTAAATGATTTGAAAAGCACAGATGTGCCCTGACCTGTGAGTATCTGCAGGCGGATCTGCGTTAGCGTTGTAAGCGTGGTTTGGTACAGGACACAGATACTGCACACCTTCTGTACCTCTGCCGAGTCCACTCGCTTGCCCCCAACAGGCTTGAGAATGTTGCGGACAGATGCAGACTTCTGGAAAGCTCTCTTGAAAAGATCTGGTGACAGAGAAGCACAAGAGATGTCGGCTCAGGAGACATAAGTGCTATTCTGAACGATTTCTTATTCTCAGCCACTCAGCGGCCACGTGATAAAGAGGATTTTAAGCAGACTAAGTCACTCCACAGACAGTAGGTTTTGGTGGACTTTTCTGGCAGAACACTGTACAGCTGCTATTAACACAGAAGCGTATTTCAGTGGGGGCGTTACTCTAGAGCTTAAAACCTTACCAGAACTGCAGTAACTAATGACCACAGGATCTAGTGCTATGGGCAGCAGCTAGAAAATAGCTAGACTATAGTTGTCTTATCCTAAATACTCTTCAGCAGAATCACCATGCATCACAGGTCCATGAGCCAGCTTCACCTTGCTTTTCACCTGGGGAGCTGGCCTCCCATCTTGCCTTGGAAAGTACTAATTTATGCAGTAAGCACTTCAGCTACTTGAGAAACAATGAAAAATACTGCTAAAATAAGCAAATATTTTCACAGTACCAAAGTAATAGACTTGCTGGAGGTCACAGAGGCATTCTGAGCAGGAATTACAAATAGGAGAGACCACATCCCCACCTAAGCAGCAGCTGCTGCTGCAAGTAATTACTCAAAGCTTTTAGCGTAAGAGGAAAAGTCAAAGCCCTGTGGGTCTGCAAGAGAGAAAGACACGTGTACACACACAGACACACAAAAAAAGCAACCCTCCAGAACTGACTCTTCATAGGAAGGCTGTTCTGAGGGGAAACCGGCTGTGTTGCCAGCTGAGCTATTTCCTGATTCTCCAGCAATTTCTTGCTGAGCACATCACTGAAGAGGATGCGGATCATATGGACTCCCCAGAGATGCTGCAGTTGCTTTGTCAGCAGAGGCATGGACTCATTCAATCTAAAAGACAAGTCAGAGAGACATGTTAGAAGCCAGGCTGGAATAAAACACCAGTGATACTTTGATACATTCAGCTAATAGTCAAAATGGGAGTATGCACGCACCCTACAGACGGTCCTCACAGGGAGCGCTGATATACAGGTCCTATATCAAGTGTACCAGCACGGCCACTGTTTACCAGTGTAACTATACTAAACCAATTACCTCATGTAATAGTCTGTACATGAATGTAGCAGTTTATATTGTGCAGATATAACCTGAAATATCTAAGAAGTTGTTCTTAATACAGTCACACTGTTCTCCTCAAAATTAAAATATGCTGCAGCTTAAAAAAAAAAAAAAGGGGAGGGGGAGGGGTAAATAAAGAGAGGCTTAATCATGTGTCACCATAAGGTCCTCCCCACTTACCCATAATCCACAGTCTGTGAAAACCAGCCTAGAACAGGATGCCAGTGGGTGAGGTTGGATTTCTTCTGTGAAACGTACTTTTGGCAGTAGGAGAGCATGTGAATGAGCACACCCACAAAATGAGCTGTCTCCTCCTCAAGAACTTTGTCATTCAAGGAGCCCAAGTATACAAGATTACCTGGTGGAACAACCAGCACAGTAAGACTTAAGAGGAACAGATGCTGCAGGACAGCGGTAACAGACACAAGGTACGAAATGAACTCACACCCCTTTTCAAGTCCAGGAGAGGATTTCTGTGAAGAATGACTAGTAGAGGTTACCCTGAAGCAAGCCATTTCCAGCACAAATCAGCTACTAAGGTGGCAGGTCACTTTGGCATCCTTCTGCAGCCTTCTCGTCTGTATCCCACCAACACCTTCTACAAAGTACTATAAGCTACAGGCAACTTGTGTTACTCCTGAGTACCAACTGTTCCTCTTGTTACTTTTAGAGTAATGTGAACTTAAATATTTCAGTAGCACACCCATTTAGGGAAGTTAGATTCAGGCCTGTTACACTGCAAGACTTTCCCAGATTCCAAGTGAAAAGCTAGCAGAGATAATACTTCACAGTTTAGGCATGATGACAGGTATACAAGAGCAGCAAGTCTCCGACCTTTCACCCATTTGCAAGGGCCTTAAACCGTGTTTGCAATATCCCACAATATAACTCAGTTATTATTTAGAAACTATCTAAATAAGGATAAAAAAAAAATTATGAGTTGGAGGCAGCTCTGACCCATGGAAAAACAAGATCTGACTCAAGACTCTCTTCCAAGCACAGTAAAAAAAGCAGTGTTGCAGGTGCTTACCTAACAAACAGAGAGTGTGACTTCCTTCCAGGCACACACAGACATCTCGGCATTGTGCTTCACAACTTAAAAATAGGATGAACTTGCGGAAAAGATCATGAGATTCTATCACTGCCAGACGCTGAAAGACAGAATTTAACTGCCAGTGAGGCTGAGAAGCACCACACAGGACAACCACACCTGATCTGCCGTCAGCAATTTGGATTGTCTTTTCTTTCCAAATAAAGCAGCAAGTTTAGAACGTTGCACTGAAGAGAGTGTTTAACAAGAAGCTGGTCTAGGACATAGAAAACCCTGCAGGTGAACAGGCCATGTTCTAGTTGTACACAGACCTCTGCAACCGTCTGTCTGCAAGAACAATGAACGCCCATCTGGCATAAAACTTGCCAGTCTGCACCAAACTACAGAGAGGAACAGTCAAATTAAACTAGATCAGTGGACAGCCTACTAGTTACCATCACAGATCCTTTGCCATGCAACAGGCTGATCTTTACTTTGGCTCTGCCTAGGGGTACACAAATGGAAGAATAAGGATATGCAAAAATTCAAGCCGTGTGTCACACATGCCTTTATTCTTATTTTATTTATTTATTTTAGGGCAGTTCAACCCATCATCCACTATTAGAAACCCAGGGTGTCTGGAGGGTGTAAGAGTCAAGCGCTTTCATAACAGAGAGTTGAAACTGGCAAAGAGAGAAATGCTAATGCTCCGTTCCAGGAGCTGATACAATGGAATAACAAGTGGCCTTACGTGATATTCAGTGGATTTTTGGCACTCACCCACGTACCTCAGGTGTTAGAGTAGCAAGATGAGTCACTATAGCAGGCACAGACATGATATGGATCAGAAACGACCTCAACAGATTGTCTGAAAACTGCGCAGCAACCACGGGGCTACAGAGAGAAGAATACTTCAGTGCAAGAAATCCGACCTAGCGAAATAAGACGCAGTCTTTAACTGAGCATTCAGAACTGGCTGCTGCTTCTACCCTCATCAAGAAGCATCACTGGAAAAAGAACTTCTTCACTTACACAACTGTTATCATAGCAAGTTCAGGAAACTGCTTATGATTTGAAGGAGTACAAGCCAAACAGTTCTCAGCATCGCGTATCTTTACACAGCCCATCCATACCACCCAGAGCACTGCACGCATTATCTGGTTCATCTCCTAAGTTCCTCTTCTCCCCATTAACATGAAGTCAGTAATTAAATAGTTGTTTTCCATACGTAGATGTTAAGTGACATATACAAGGACATCCACTACTACTGAACATCACCACCTCATCATCCCAGCCGTGACGGCTATAGAAGTGAAGTGACACACAATTAACAACTTAAGTCTTAAAAGAATGCTCGTTAGTGGCTACAGATTTCCAAAGTGAGGAGACATGGGCTCTGCAGAGGTAAGGTCAGGGTAACAGCATACTTTTCTTATTTTTAAGAGAACAGACTGAACTGTTAGAAAAATCTGCACCCAACTCTTTGTTTCAGGGACAAACTTTGCCCCTGTAAATTGAATAACAGGTACATCTGCATCAGCAGTTCATCGCAAAGAGGCACAACCACACTTAGCTAGACAACTCCAACCCCTTCTGATGGGTCAACAGAAAGACATACAGATGCTGTATTCTAAACTGGAACTGCACTGCAAAGTCTAGGCTCGTATTAACACTAATTACTGACTCAAGAGCATTCTGATCTGAAAAGTGATGACAAGAAAGTGAGCTATTTGCCTAAAGCAGCTTCTTTCATCAGGGCAATACTCTCCATGGCACAAAGAGACTGGCAGAATGAGAAGTCTTCAAAAAACACAATAAAGACAACTTTGGCTGCGTATCATCCCAAGCAGCTCTGGCTGTCTTACCGCAATGCAAGAGAGAAGATGGCAGTTAAAGAGCCTTTGGACAAGGAAGGTCTGGATCTTGCCAAGCCATTAGTTAGCAAAATCTGAAATAAAAAAAACACAACAAGAAAAACAACACCAAACCCCCTTGCAGTACTCAGAAAAAGATCATGATTACTCCTGAAAGCCATTATGTTTATTTTCAGAGCAGAGAATAAGAACACCACCAAAGCAAGCTAAAAACCAGTTACTACAAGTCGCTTGGCAGAACTAGAAGGGCTTCAGGTTAATAATGGTATAACAGAGAAACCGCAATCAAATCAGACACTCTACAGTACTTATTTCTCTAGGACCTGTACTCAGACAGTTCCCAGGCCTCTCAAAATAAACAGGCAAGGCTGACAGCTGCCTGGTAATACCATCCTCATTTAAAAGATTACGAAAAATTACATCAGTTCCTTTCCCATACAGAACAGTAAACACATCAAATACATACAAAATAGCACCAGCAAAGTTTGGAAAAATATTCAAGAGTCCTTCCTGCTCATCTCATTAGGAGACAATTAAGTAGGATTTAGATTTAGTGATAGTGACAAAAAGGAGACAGTGTATTTTGTCTTAAGTGGGGAGATCTGCTTTACTGCTTTGAAGAAAAATATGACCACAGGCACATCGCCAGTGCTCCACAATCAGCTCCCTCCTGACACACCACCACAGAGATCATAAAAGCTTCCTCAGAACAGGGACCACAGCGCAGGACTGGGGCTTGTTTTGAACAAAGAGAAGACATAACTGTATCAGCCGGAGACTGACCTGCAGCACAGAATAAAATCCCTTCTGATTTAGGTGTCCCATGATGTTTGCACAGATGTGGTTCATGGCAGGCCTCAGGGTTTCACCTTCCGGGTTAAAACACTGGTGTTACTAAGTCAGCATCACAGCTCCACTCTTTACTTCCTTACACACTATAAAACAGTTTGTCAATTCATAAGCCCTTCTTGCCCTTATTTGCAAAACCACCATTTCAGCGGCATTTCACATCAAATCTTGTTTAAGGTGTAAGACTCATATTTCCTCATGGTATTTGTCTATCTACGTGCACTCCCTACAAAACCTCAGAGCTAAAAACATATTCCGTTATCCTCTGAACACTTCTTATGCGTGAGATTTTGGAGCATTATAAAAACATTTTAACTGTTGCCGCTTCAAGGGAAATAGCCTGTCTAATCTCAATCCTTGCTGCCCATCTATGCTTTGTGCAAGCACAGAAGCGTAATCAATCTTTGTGGTAAACATGTGGAGAAGACAGGGTGCACAAACAGCATTCAGTAGTTTTTAGTAGCAAGTCCCAAATCAGTGGCCTAAAGTATTGAACTGGATGCACCAACCTTTTCCCCGAAGGATTTTCCACGTAGAAGTGTCTGTGAAGGTGACAAGCATTGTGAGGTGCAGATTGACCAGTCTGGAGTCTTGTAAGATGTCAGGCTGCGATAACAAACACCAATGTTACTAAAGCAAATTAGCTTTGTGCCAAACTACAGAACTGTTAAATGCAGCGAGACAAAACACAAAGAAAACGTTTCTTACCTTAAGTTGCTTGAGAAATTCACAGCAAAACCACAGAATGTCTTTGATCTGTTTGATCCATAAGAGTGTAAGATCCTTGGAGAGTGCCAGTGACACATACCACACCTGAGCAAGGCAGGACACAAACAGGAGCAGTGATTAGGATTTGTGCTACAGATTGGCAGAACACATCACCACGGAGCTTTGTAACAAAATGATCTCCTCGGCGCCTTACTGAACCCGTCAGCAGAACTAAATGACTTCTCTCCCCAGAATTAGGGGTCAAAGCGTACAACCCACCACAGGAAGAAACTGCCCTTTAACTCCTACAGCCGTGTAAGCTGTACGTAGTAAAAGCATCAGAGGAATACTAAAGAACTTGTCCAAATATTCCCCGTGGAATCCCAGCAGTGTTCAGGGGCTTTGGAAAGCTAAATTTCAAATATCACCAATCTAAATCCCCACACACAGAATTGAAAAAAATACAAACAACCCGCCCACCCCCAATCTAAAAAAAATTTAAAAATCATGCTGACCTTGGGCTCATTCTCAACATCCATACTATTAAGAACGCAGCGGCACAGCTTTTCAAATCTCTGAGGGAAAAAAAAAAAAAGAAGGAAAAAAAAAAGGTGGCATTACTTCTAACTACAGGAAGGGTTATTCTGGAAAAGCATTAGGAACAGCTCAGCAGAGGGAGCAAGATACCTCCATATCAAAACAACAAATGTTCCGAACTCATTCCCTAGGGACAGTGCTGATGGCTCCTTCCCTGAGAGCACATCACGCTACAGCTATGCAGAAGAATTCCCTCCTTGAACACAGCGCTCACCAACAGGAGGAATTTCTCAGCCTTTCCTGCTAAATTGCTTCCCTCAACAGTACAAGCTGAAGCCAGGAAAAGCATCTTCCTGTTGGGGTTCAGGTAGAAGAGCTTAATGTTAACAAGTGCGGCAGTGTGTTCCAAACTCCTGTCCATCACAGCTCTCAGCAGAACCTGGTGATCACATCCAGAACTCCTTAATTATTATTTCAGTCCAGCTGTATTTGTTACATGCTTGCAAGTTAAAGCCATTCTGAGCTATAGAACTGGCTGCTGTGGTTATCCTAACCGAGAGCGGTGTCCAGCAATAGCGTGCAAACGAGCACAGCCTAGTCCCCGTCCCAGCAAGGGACTGACCTGCTGCTGGAAGGGGAAAGAGAAGAGGAAGCAGAACAGACATATTTCAGCAATGCACCCAATTACTGTAATGCAGAACTTCAAATGCATGCCAGGCTCTTAAAAAATTTGCATGTAACACATTTTTTTTGACGCTGTAAATAAAGAATACTGCATTTGCAGTACTTGCACCATCATCAACAGAAGTTCAATGGAACAGAGATTCAAAAAAATACAGGTCACTTGCTGCTGCTACAATTTAAAAACAACCTTTCATTTTCCAATTATTTTCATTATAATTAGTCCTCACAGTTTCCCGGGGCAAATATCATCATTCCATAGACACTACAGCAAAGGGCTTCACTCTGAAACCACAAATTCAGGGCACGGTCAGAAAGGCAGTTGCAATACAACCAGCCTGCCCACTACGCTCTGCCAGGACAGCTCTCTGTGAGCTTGCCGCAGTGTACCTGCCAGGGGGAATGACACAGCTGACAAAATCATAAGGCACTGCTCAGTTACTGAAGTTGGCACGGTCACCAGGAAAAACATTCATTAAACTACACCCTGAATACGGAACCGCTACTAAAAAATTCAAGGGTTCTTCTATTTCATTGCTACAGGCAGATCTCTCCAAGAACTAGGAGACAGAGGTCACATTTCTGAAGCCAAAATATATCGCAGGAACCTACATGATCACTAGGTAACTAATTAAACATATTTAACACATTAAAACACGTCCTCAAAAGAAGAAAAGCATGTCAGAGTAGCAACCTTACCTCTTTGTCCTCTTTATGATTAAATACAAACAGTAGTTTCCTAGCAATCCTGAAGATAGAAAGAGCACTTCTTTTACTGGAGCCAGATTCATTTGCCCCAAAGAAATTCTCCACTTCTCTCCTACCAAAGTGGGAAAAACGAGCATTGGCAGTTAAAAATCAAGTACACCTCTCCAGATGAGAGCAAAGCGCAGCAGGTAGAATTTCACACACCTTATCTCCCTCTGCAGGCGACATCGACAGAGAAATCTCCTGATCAAAGCCTGGATCTGGATGGCAGCACGCTCCCTCTCTTTCAGCTCCCTCCGCTCCTCCCGAGCCTGGCGTGCTTTGTCCAGGAACTGGGCTTTGGAGGACTGGCTTGCACTGAACATCTCTATAACCTACCAAAACATAAACTTAAGGAAACAAAGGACCATTGCAGCAAACACCTGGGGAACTAACTAGGAGCAGAGTGGACAAAACGCACCAGCAAGGGTAATTTTTTACACTCCTTCTGAACTGCCTAGCTGTATCCAGCATTTTAATAGAGGGAGGACAGTACCCAACAGTATGGAAAGAAGTGCGTGCAAAATACAGCCTAGGCAAAGCCAGAGCTACTTGTCAATGGGATGGCAATAAGAAAATACATTGATATCCGAATCATTCTAGGAAAGCCTGAAACCTAATGCAGGCAAGTAGATTTTAAGAGAAAAAAAAAATAAATCAGTGTGTTGTCATTGTATTCTGCTCCCTGTACTCCAACTCCCCTTTCCAGTCTTAGCTGTTCTAATTTTCTTGTTTACAGCTAACATATAAAAACGATTCTATAGAAAATACAAGGGAGAGGGCACCAGGGATGCTTGGAAGGTAATTTATTGCCACTCAACAAGGCAAAATCCAGAGTCAATGAGAGCTTTATAAACACCTGACAATAAACTCACCTGAGGGCTTACTTCTTCAAAAGACGTGTACGATAATCATTTATACACAATCATGGTCCTCATCCACTGGTTTCAGGTGGCTCCTGCACAGATAAGCACGTTTAGGGATTTAGCCTTTACCTTTCCAGTTCTAAGTCCTTTTGACCAGACTTGCCTGTCACTACACGCTTAAGAAAACGTGAAGTCAGAAAAGCTTTAGAGGAGGAGAAGCACCGCAACGGAGGGCTGGTGCTCGCTAGCACAGGCAGCTCCTTTTGCTTCAGAGTGGGGAAGAAACGACCCAACGTGTGACAACAGCCGAGGCCACCCTCGAGCCTGCCGGGGCGCCGGGAACCGGTGAGGCCTCAGCGGCGGCAGCAGCCGCGAGCGCTTCCCCCTTCAGCAGAGCGGGGGCAGGACCCGTGAGCCACCCCCGCAGCCCCAGAAACGGGCTCCAACACTTGGGGCCTTGCCAGGGCCGTTAGCAAAGCGGCCGGCAGAGACCCCCCCCCCGAACCCCCAAACCCCCCCCCCCCCCCGGGGCCCCCGGCGCCCCCCCCCCCCCCCCCCCCCCCCGCCCCCCC